>CAUYRT010022310.1:0-196019 GCA_963574885.1 Lepilemur ruficaudatus
TGAGAGAGAGAGAGAGAGAGAGAGAGAGAGAGAGAGAGAGAGAGAGAGAGAGAGAGAGAGAGAGAGAGAGGAAATGCTCTGGGCCCAAGAAGAGAAACCTCTGGATCTGCAAGGCAGAACACCTGCATCCGCTCTCTGGCAGTGCTCAGGGGGGCTTGTCTGGGTGCGGCACAGAGGGAAGTTAGATCCATGACACAGGCTCATGTAAGCCACACCCGACTGCTGCACTTGGAGGGACCACTTGGACAGAGATAAAGGGAATCTCTGCAGTAACTAGGGTGATCAGATAACCACTGATCAATAAAGAGGTCTCCCAGAGACCTCTGCTTCCCCCTGGTGATAAAGGTAGGAGCCCCAAGAATATCTAGGGTTAAGCGTCCTACACACCAAATAGGATGGGACTCAGAATCCTCATAATGTTGAAGACAATAAATGATTTTGATATTTCTCACAGATCTGAATGTATGTATTGAGATTTATACAAGCTCCACAAAAATAAAGTACTTACTACATGCCAAGTAGCACATAGGCTGCTTTATGTCTCATTTCATCTTCAAAATACTCTATGGAACAGGTGCTGGTTATCCCAGTTTTATAGATGTACAAAATAAAATTAATAGAAATTAAGTGACTTGTCCCAAGGTCACAAAGATAGTAAGAATTTTTCCATGCGTTTGCATTACACTATAATCCCAAATTCCTCAAAGCCTGCTTTGACATTTTATTGACAGTTCATCTCTGAATGCAAAGCACTCAGTTCAAACCAGGTAATTGGTACCTGGTGATGTATTGCCTTATGGCAAAATTCTTTAATCTCACGTAGCATTCTATTTAATCCATTTTCACACACATCTCATTGCATCTCTAGTGCTATTCTATTACATGACTTTCTATGGATGTGCATCTTATCTTCACGTATCTCCCAACAGCACCTGCAACAGTGCCACATGTTTAACTAATGTTTTCATACTAAAGACAGAAGAGAAGGGGGAAGGAAGGGAGAAAGAAATAGATCTCTTGAGTATGTTTTGTTAGGTTTTGGTCCATCTAGAAATTGATTTTTTGGAATGGCATGTGATTGCCTCCTAGTTAAAACATTCCAGGATTTTTCCTCCCAAGTCTCATCCTTCCTATACCCACTATATCCTTTCCTTACATCTAACTCCTTTGAAACCCTCTTCTCTCTTGACTTTCTCATGACTGTGCTCTCTTCGTTTCAGAGTACCTTTTTGACATATCTTTTCTGGTAGCTCTTTCTCTCTTATCTTACAGGGGTTGGCAGTTTTTTTCTATAAAGGGCCAGTTAGTAAATACTGTATGTTGTACTAGCCATTTGGTCTCATCTCAAACTACTCAACTCTGCCCTGGGAGCACAAAAGGAGTCATAGACAATATCTAAATGAAGGGTAAGACTATGCTGGAATAAAACTGCATTGAAAAAAAAAAAATAAAACCGGCGGCAGGAAGGAGAGGGGCATTTGGCTCATGAGGGCTCCCCTGGAAACTTGGCCTTAGCCTTCTTCCAGCCTCACTGCTTTACACTTGGCTTAGCAATTTCCTTATCCTTTGATGGCAAAGATTCCTTTTATGCAGAAGTTTCTAAATTATCCATCTCTGGCTCTGACCTTTCCTGGATCTTTCAGATCCTTGCTGTGTTCCTCATTTCTGTCTAGGACATGACCATCTTCCGTTCATTCCCAGGCTCAATGCTTTAGCAATATTTATTCCTTCTCTGAATTGTTAGATGTAATAAATATATCCCCTGCCCTTATCCCCTTTCTGTATTGAATCAACTTTATTTTTGCCCCTTCTCTGTTTCAAACAGTATTTATATATTTAGGTTTTCTTTACCTCTTATTTTAACCAAAACACTTCCCAGAACATACATTTAATCTAAACTCTGGCTGCCTTTTAAAGTCCTCCACAACCTTATGCTTTACATAACTAAACTTATTATTTTCTCTTACCCCCAAGATTCCAAGATAATTTCTACTTTGAACCTCATTTATCATCTACTAAGGCCTGGCTGGAGAGCAATCCTCAGCAGATTCCAGATGTTTCTAAGGTCCGTGCCCTAGACACCTGTTGAAAACCAATACCTTTACCAAGTGCATATCCACAAACATTGTTTTTCCTTAGTTTTTGAATTTCTTACACTATTGAGATATTCTTCTTGTGCTCTCTTTCATTCTAATACTCCCTTATTTCTTTCAAGAAGACTCAGATACAGATTTATTATTTTAACCTGTTTTTTAAGTCCTGATGGGGTTCAGGACACACTGTCAGACCTTGGCATTTGAGAAAACAGCAGAAACAGGAAGGTCTCCGTGATCTTCTCCCTCCCTTTCCCCCTGAAGCAGGCCATAAAAGAATTCTCTGACTTTCTTCTAACGTAGCTCATAAGACCCTCATTCCAGAGGTGCCCTCCCAACAGCTGGAGGAAAGTAATGTCCTTATCTCTGAAGACACAGAGACACAGAGAAGAATCTGAACAAATAGACCTTGCAAAGTTCCCTCCAGTTTATTGCTATTAGATCACACCCACTTTGTCCCATCGTACTTCTGCACAACTGTCCACTCTTCATCAAACCTAAGCATAAAAATACAGAGGTTTCCCTGTTTCTCTGGGTCTTTATTTCTGAAGGCTTTCATGTCATTTAAAATTTATATTAAATGCATTCGTGTGCTTTTCTCTTGCCAATCTGTCTTTTATTATAGATGCCTCAGCCATGAACCTCGTGATGGGTGAGGAAGGATATTATTTCTTTTCCCCTATAGTCCCTTCCCTTTTCCTCAAAATGTAGGCCTAGCCTTTTCCTTTTCCTTCCTTCTGCCTTCTGGACCAAATATTTGTTTTTCCAGTATAAAAATCCTTCAGATGTAACTTTTTGAGGTATTTAGTAGTGAAGGAGATAAAAATCAATGAGTTCTAGATCTGCCTAAAGTAGCCATTATTCAAATGAACATCATCCACTTTGCTTCCCTCGATCAATACTTTTACCCAATGGGTATTTTCCTATTAGAGCAACATCTAATCGACCCCTGGACTCTCTTATTGTCCTCCTCATTAATATGAGTCGCATTTCTGGTGTCTCCCCATTTCTCATTCTCCTTGCACTAAGGAAAGAGGAGTGACTCATCTGAAGGGTGAGTTTGGGGAGAGGAACTAAACATGCTTAGCCCAGTTTATGTTTTCTCCTTTTGGGGTTTGCCTGACTGCAAGGGGTTGCATTCTGGCCTGATCTCCCCTGTGTTAAGATCTATTAGGGTACACTCTGCCACTGTAAGAGTGCTGTGGTTTTCACCTCTCTGGTGGCTTGGGGAGTGTTTAGTGGGGAGCTGGGGTAGGGGTTGGAGGGATGGGGAGATCAGCTTAATTCTGGGGAACAGTGTTGGCAAGCTACATACTTAAAGTCATATTCTCTGACCTAGGTTTTACCATAAAAATACCAGTAGTAAAGCTGCTACTTTAAATTTCATTTGCCTTTTCCTTTATCAAATGTTTTATACTATATATTATGTTAACAAATATAAGATTTGAAAACAGATTTTCTTTTCAATAACACCGAAGGGTCCTTTTCACTGAAGACATTACTTTAAACTCCTTTTGAGAATTTGAACTTGTTAGTGCTTCAAAAGAAGAGTTGTGTCAGACAAGGAACTCAGCTACCAACCAGTACCATTTATTGCTACTAAAGATTTACACATACACGGTGCACTAGCCCTGCTTTCCCAGCCTGCTTAATTTTTACTTTCTACTTTCTACAAGAATGTTGTTAATGACAAGCCCCTGCTGAGTCATTAAAGTGGGTTTGGCAGCAATGCTATAGAAGAGTGTGCCATGAGCTCCGGGATTCTGAATTAGCCAGCCACTAACGAGCATCCCTCACTAAAAGGAAGAGGCCAAAAGACTCACTTTCAACATAGGTATTAGATAAAAAGGCACAAGAATAGAAAATATATCATACAAAATAACTCAAAATCTAAAACACTAGGCCAATAAATGAACACCCTAGGAAAAAAAGGTAGAGTATCACATGAAAATTATTTCAAGGAAACACTAAATTTGAATGCCACAGTCTAGTTCACTATGAAAACACATAAAAATAAAATTGAAACTTGATTTGAAAATTAGTTCAATAATATTGTACTTGTCATATAAAGGTTAACAATAAATATAAAGACCTGTCATTTATTCACAAACTTTCAATAACCAATATGACTTGATGTCACATAGAGAGGCCAAGATGAATGTGAACGAACAGGCCTTGCTAAGTTCCCTGCAATTTATTACTACTAGATTATACCCTTTTCTTTTCTAATCATACTTCCCCAAGATTTTTCATAAGAACACAGTTTTCACTGTCTTTCTGTCTTCATTTCTGAAGGCTCCTGTGTTGCATAAAACTTACATTAAATATACACATTCTCTGGGTTTTTGACAGTGCTTAAAAATAAATAAATAAATACATAAAAATAAAAATATACACATTGTTTTCCTCAGCACATGGAACATTCTCCAGGATAGACCATAATGTTACATATGTTAGGACACAAAACAAGTTTCAATAAATTCTTAAAAATCAAAATCATATCAAGTATCTTTTCAGGCCACAATGGAGTAAAACTAGAAATCAATAACAAGAGGAACTTTGAAACGGTTAAAATACATGGAAATTAAACACCATGCTCCCCAATGACCATTGTGTCAAGAAAGAAATGACAGAAGAATTAAAAAAATGTTTGAAACAAATGAAAATTGAAACACAATATACCAAAATCTATGGATGCAGAAAGCAGTGTTAAGAGGGTAATTTACAGCAATAAACACCTGCATCCAAAAAGTAGAAAGATTGCGAATAAATAACCTATTGATGTAGCTTAAGAAACTAGAAAAGCAAGAACAAACAAACTCAAAATTAGGAGGAAAGGAATGATAAAAATCAGAGGAGAACTAAATGAAATAGAGTCTTAAAAAACAATACTAAGAATCAACAACATGTAAAGCTGGTGTTTTGAAAAAATCAAATTGATAAACCACTTGCTAGACTAACCAAAAAAGAAAAAGAGAAATGACTTGAATAAAATTAGAAATGAAAAAAGAAGACATTACAACTGATAGCACAGAAATACAAAAGATCGTCAAAGACTATTATGAACAACTATACACAAACAAACGAAAACCTAGAGGAAACAGATAAATTTATAGAAACATACAACCTACCAAGATTGAATCAGGAAGAAATGAAAAACCTGAACAAATCAATAATAAATAACAAAACCAAAGTAGTAATAAAAAGTTTCCCAAGAAAGAAAAGTCCAGGACTAAATGGCTTCACTGCTGAATTCTATCAAACTTTCAGAGAAGAAATAACACCAAGTTATCCTTAAACTATTACACAATATTGAAGAGGATGGAATTCTCCCTAACTCATTCTTTAAGGCCAGCATTACACTGATAGCAAAGCCACACAAGGACACTACAACTACAAAAAACTACGGATCAATATAGTTTAACCCTGATGAACACAGACACAAAAATCTTCAACAAAGTACTAGCAAACCAAATCTAACAGCACATCAAACAAACAAACAAACAAGTGAAAAACCACAAAACAGCATGATCAAGTGGGATTTATTCCAGGTATGCAAGGATGCTTAAACATATGAAAATCAATAAACATCATACATCACATCAACAGAACAAAGGACAAAAACCATATCCATATGATCATCTCTTTAGATACAGAAAAAGCATTTGATAAAATTCAACATCCCTTTGTGATAAAAACTCTCAACAAATTAGGCATTAAAGGAACATATGTCAAAATAATGAAGGTCATGTATGACCAACCCACAGCTAACATCATACTGAATGGTGAAAAGTTGAAAGCCTTTCCTCTAAGAACTGGAAAAACACAAGGATGCCCACTTTTACCACTTGTATTTAACATAGTACTGGCAGTCCTAGCCACAGCAATCAGGCAAGGGAAAAAAATAAAAGGCAACCAAATTGGAAAAAAATATTTCAAACTGTCTCTCTTTGTTGATGATATGGTCTTATATCTAGAAAAACCTAAATACTCCACCAAAAATCTCTTAGATCTAATAAATATATTTGGTAAAGTTGCAGAATACAAAATCAACATACAAAAATCAGTGGCATTTCCATACACTAATAATAAACCAGCTAAGAAAGATGATAAGAAGGAAATCCCATTTACAATAGCTACAAAAAATACAAAATACCTAAAAATAAATTTAATGAAAGCAGTGAAAGATCTCTGCAAGGAATACTACAAAGCACTGGCGAAAAACTGAAAAAGACACAAGCAAATGACAAGCCATTCCATGCTCATGGATTGGAAGAATTCATATTGTTAAAATGATCACATGCAAAAAGCATTCTACAGACTCAATGCAATCCCTATCAAAATACCAAGGTCAATTTTCACAGAATTAGAAAAAACAATCCTGAAATTTGTATGGAACCAAAGAGCTTGAGTAGCCAAAGAATTGAGTAGCAAAGAGAAGAAAACTGTCAGCATCACACTACCTCACTTCAAAATATATTACCAGGCTATAGTAACCAAAACAGTCACTATATGCATGTATTAGTATGTGCATGTATTAGTGTAAATACAGACACATAGAACAATAGAACTGATTAGACAATCCAGAAATAAATCCATGTAATTCTAGCCAATTGATTTTTGACAAAAGCACCAAAAACATACATTAGGGAAAGGATAGTACCTTCAATAAATGGTGCTGGGAAAATTGGATATCCATATGCAGGAGAATGAAACAGGATCCCTATCTCTCACCATATACAAAAATCAACATAAGATTGATTAAAGACTTAAAACTAAGACCCCAAAACTATAAAACTACTAGAAGAAAACAGAGGGAAAACATTTCAGAACATTGGTCTAAGCAAAGATTTTATGGATAAGACCTCAAAAGTACAAACAACTAAAAAATAGATAAATGGGACTATGTTAAACTAAGAAGCTTCTGAACAGCAAAGGAAACAATCAACAGAGTGAAAAAACAATCTGTTCAATGTGAGAAAATATTTGCAAACTACTTATCTGACATGGGATTATATCCAGAATATACAAGGAACTGAAACATCTCAATAGAAAAAAACAACAAATCCAATTAAGAAGGGGGGTAAATGATCTGAACAGACATTTCTCAAAGAAGACACATAAATGGCCAACACGTATATGAAAAAATGCTCAACATCACTAATCATCAGGGAAATGCAAATCAAAAGCACAATGAGATAGTATCTCACCCCTGTTAAAAATTGTAATTAAAAAGACAAAAAATAACAGATGAGGTGAGGACACAGAGAAAAGGGAACTTTTACACAGTTGGTGGGAATGTACATTAGTACAACTACTATGGAAAACAATATGGAGATTCATCAAAAAACTAAAAATAGAACTACCATACAATCCAACAATCCCACTACTTGGTATTTATCCAAAGGAAAAGACGTCAGTATATCAAAGAGATACCTGCAGTCACATGTTTGTCGCAGTACTATTCCCAATAGCCAAGATATGGAATCAGGCCTGGTGCAGTGGCTCACGCCTGTAATCTTAGCACTCTGAGAGGCCGAAGTGGGAGCATCGCTTGAGGTCAGGAGTTTGAGATCAGCCTGAGCAAGAGTGAGACCCTGTCTCTACAAAAAACAAACAAAATCAGCCAGGCATCATGGCCCATGCCTGAAGTCCCAGTTACTTGGGAGGCAGGAGGACTGCTTGAGCCCAGGAATTTGAGGTTGTAGGGAGCTATGATGAGGCCACTGAACTCCAGCCCAGGCAACAGAGAGAGATTCTGTCTCAAATATATATATATATATATATACATATATATATATATGTATATATATATATATAAAATCAACCTAATGCCCATCAATGGATGAGTGGGTAAAGAAAATGTGGTATGTATACACAATGGGATACTATTTGGCCATTAAAAAAAAGGAATTGATGTCATTTCCAACAACATAGATGGAACTGGAGGTCATTATGGTAAGTGAAATAAGCCAGGCACAGAAAGACACTACATGTTCTTACTCACATGTGGGAGCTAAAAAAGTTTATTTCATGAAGGTAGAGAATAGAAATATAGATACCAGAGGTTGGGAAGGGTGTGTAGGTGGGAGGGGTGATGAAGAGGGGCTCCTTAATGGGTATAAACATGCAGTTACAAGAAGTAAGTTCTAATGTTCAAGAGCAGAGTGACTAAAGTTAGCAACAATGTATTATATATTTCAAAGTAGCTAGAAGAGAGGACCGGAAATGTTCCCAACACATAGAAATGATAAATACTCAAAAAAAAAAAAAAAAGATAAATAATCCAGGTGATGGATACCCCAAATACCCTAACTTAATCATTATGCATCCTATGCATGTAACAAATACTCTTACGTACCCCATTAATATGTAAAATATTACGTATCAATTTTATATGACAAAAATGGTAAAAAAAAAAGACCTTTATATTAAATAAATTTGTTATACTTTTCTCTTGTTAATCTGTTTTTTTATTACAGGGGTGTCAGCCAAGAGCCTCGCAATGGGTGAACAGAAAATGGTACTTTTTCTCACCTCAATTTAGTAGTTGTGATAAGGTTTATATGGTCTATAAAGCCTAAAATATTTAATATTTACTATCTGGTCCTTTATAGAAAAAGTTCTCCAGTCTCTGTTCTGGAATATTGGAAGAAAGTGTACATATGTTCCAAATATCTATTACTAAATAAGGACATCTTCCATCTACTCCCAAATCATGCATAAGTAACAGTAGGTGTCAGCTTGTCAGAGCAGTCTTTCCTTATCACCCAATCTGTCAATCTCTGTCAGTCACACTGTTTTAGAAAACCACTTCATGGTACTTAATAGTAGCTGAACTTATCTAATTTTTATATTTGTTTACTTTATAAGGTTTGTCCTCCCCACTTTCCCCCCGACAATCAATTCCCTGGAATATAAGCTTTATAAAAGCAATTTGGCATGTACGTTTACCATGTCACGTTTACCATTGCATTTCCCATCCAGAACAATGCCTGATGCATAATTGATGGCCACTAAATGTTAGGTGAATGGAGAGCTTATTTATAAAATCAGGTGACAGAACATTCTCAGAAATTAACTCAGAAGAATGTTATTTCTTATTTTGAAGAAGAATCATCTACACAAAGTCTCATGTTTTCATTTTAGAATTCCTTTAAAAACAAAAGACTTTCAGGAAACAATGGCCATTATCTCTTCTAACAAGAGCCACTTAAAACATCAAGTGGGCAATTTACTCAATTTCTCTGTATCTAAGTTTCCTCATTTGCAGAATGGTCCTAATAATCCAAGGTCATAAATGAAATCATTTGTTAAATCATTTGAGTTGCTTAGGAAAAGATGCCACAAAAATTCATGATAATAGTGTCACTTGTAATATAATGCCCACTCATTTTATATACTAATACTAGAATCACGTTAACTACTAAAGAAGACACGTTTCTACAGTCATATTAGACATTTTCTAAGTGTCATGAAGAAACAGAATATAAATATTTCAGCACTGCCAAGCCAGATTAGATCTGATTCTATGCAGGTGAAGCATCATAGCAAAATTCATACTGCCAATCTCCCAAGTTGTATGCAAAAGTTCTCAAGGAGTACTAGATATAGAGAACTTGCGAATATTTATTTGGCCAGTTTCTCATCTTTAAGTGCATGACAGCTGCTAAGGTAATACACAGACATCCAAAAGGGAGAACCTTATCTCCTAGTAGACAATTAAATTTGTGCTTAGATGAAGGGGAGAGTTACTGAGAGTCAGAGGGAGAAACCATTGCATGGATAGCACGGGATTAATAAGAGAAGAAAAAAATGCACCAGGTATATTTTTTCTAGGCATTCAATATAAAAGAATAGAAAGAATTTAACATAAATCAAGTACCTACTAAGTGCCAAGCAATGTACTAGATGCTTTATGTTTATTTAACCCTTTAAAGCTCAAAATGAATATGGTCAATATTAGTGCCCCATTTAGAAAGGAGGAAACTGGTATTTAGAGAGTATGCAAAACTACTCTGAATAAAACAGAATTGTCACGGAAATTGAATTGGCCTCCATTCATTCAACAAATACTTTTTAAGCACGTTCTATGTGCTCAGCATCAGTCTGAGTGCCATGAACAGGCCAGGCACTGAGGATAAAGTGGTGAGCTATCCCTGCCCTCCTGGAAACCACGATGGCTGAGACCGACATTAAACACACAATGATGTCAGTTAACATTTCACTTCAAATTGTGACAAAAATAAGTACGGTGGAAACATACCTAGCCAGGAGGATCAGGGATGACCTCCTAGAAAGCAATATTTAAGCTAAAAGGTTACTCAGAGTTGTAAGGCAAATGGAAAGAAGGAGGGTTGTGGGCAGAAAAACCAATATTTTACAGGTTCTGTAGCAGGAAGGAATTTGACATATGGGACAATTGAAAAGTCATTGGGGTTGGAGCAGCTGTCCCTTTCTTCAAGTAACCTCTGCAGGGAGATTGCTGTTACAAATATACAAGTCTATGATGCGCAGCCTAGGCCAGAGAATGTGTGGCCCTGTGTTGGAGCATGGTAACCTGCGGATGAATAGGACAAGATGAGCTGGACAAAGTTGGCCACAGCCAGAGCACACAGGGCACTGTTAGTGTTGCAAGGATTAAGGTCCTTATGCTATAAGCACTGGGCAGCCACCAGTGGTTTTTAGTAGGGGAGTGAAATAATCAGTTCTGTATTTGAATAAGATCATGCTTGCAGACTGTGGTGAATTTCCGGATAAAATGGTTTGTAAATATGTCTCTTTATAAGCTTATAACATGTTACAAGGACAAGCCAAATACTCAAATTCTTTTGCCTTCTATAGCAACAGATACCATGCCTGATATCTTTGTTACCCAAAGAGTTGGCTAGGGACCACCAGCAGCAGAAGGAATGTCACCTAGGAGCTTGTTAGAGAAATATGTAATTTCAGGCCACACCCAAGAGCTACTGAATCAGAATCTTCAGTTTTAACGAGATCCCCAGGTAAGGTGTTTGCACTAAAGAGACAGGAAGATTTATGTTATGTAATCATACCCCACCACCCTAGTCTCATGGAGACTCAGCAGAACCTAAATGATAACTGTTTCTGGGACTCTGATAATTCTGTGGGGCCCACTGATACCCCTAAGCTAGTCCATCATCATTCCTGCATAGGATCCTGAGTGGGAAAGACCAGGGCAAAACCACACAAATGTAATTCTACTGTTTTTACTAAGAACAGGATCCAAATCCAGTGAAGAAATAAGATCAAACAAATCAGAGTCCCGTAGTGCAGATGTCATTGCTAGCAAAAGGAACCTACAACATCAATGTTAAGTGAGCTAACAATACTCAGAAAAAGCATGTTTTTACTTTAGGTCTCCTCCTTCAAGACCTGCCTCCTTCAAGTCATTAAACTGCACTTTGGTCACCCTTATAAAATAAAACAAAGCACATACACACACACACACACCCCACCACACCATGCATAACAAAATACCAAGCTTCTGTTGTAATATGCCATATATTACCTAAGAGATCAACAAAATATTAACTATAATATCATTTGAATTAATGAATCCAAGTCAACTGTCACTTGCTTGTGTTAGTAGCCCTTTAGCTAGAATTTTCTCTAGATCTGTTTCTTGATTATCTTTAGGCACTGTTACATGGTTGAAAAGTACAAAAGGTACTATCAAAATTATTTCTTGTTGAGGTTTCTGATGGCTCTCAAGAATTGTGCAACAGTGCTATTTGGCAAATGTTCTGTGGCCCTGCATGGATGCCATGCAGTGTGGTGGGTGGGAGCACAGACTTTGGAAGCCAGCTGTCAGGACCAAATCCTGCTTTGCCACTTATTAGCGGTGTGACTTAAATTTCTCTGTGTCTCAGTTTCCTCATCTGTAAAATAGAGATAACAATTGTACTTACCACATAGAGCTATTATAAGAATTCAATGAGTGAACACGTTTAAAGTACTTAGAAACAAAGTCTGGAATATGTTAAGTATTATGCATTTGCTAGTTTGCTATTGTTGTTATATTACAAATGACTATCATCAGAAGCCAAGAAGTCTCACTGGAAATCATACTTGGGACAATAGGCACAGGAAACAATATTAGTCACAGTTCATACAAATGTCACTAGCAGGAAAGGTTACCTATTAGCAATTGGGAAATTAATTGCCAAATATTAATTCCTTTGATGCCACAAGTAAGAAGTAAGACCATGTGGTGGCAGCAAGGTAATTACCAGAACAAATACCTGGGTTTTTAAAGTCAATAATCCAAAACAGTGTGTCACAATTTTAAAATCTTCTATAAACATTTGTAGTTGAGAGTTATTTTCTTTTGGATTTTAGATGGCCTAAGTTAAAACAAAACCAACAAACATTACTTTCTCATGCCAATTGAATTGTACCCAAAGGGTGTTAACAACTACCTGCCATGTGAAGTCAATTTATTTTTATCAAGTTTTAGCAATGTAATCATTCCCTCAAAATGCTACATATTTTTATAAAGGAGGAATTATTTTTATTGCAAAAAATATGATTCTACTTCCTAGAAGCTTACAGCCTATGAAGCATATATTATAAATTTTATCATTCATTTAGTTAATTTTGCTATTTTCTGACACTCAGTGAAGTTGCATCATCAGATGACAAGATAGCCATTTCCCTATAGGCTCTATTGATTCTTTAAAAATAAATACAAATTCTGATAAATCATTTTCACACAGCAAAACCAAAAGCTACAGACATCATTCTCACTATGAGATAAACCTCATGTGTTTTAATCTGTGCAGTAGATGGTTGTTGTCTTAGCTCATTTTTGCTGCCATAACACAATGCCACAGACTGCATAATTTTACAAGGACAGAAGTCTATTTGGCTCACAGTTTGGGAAGCTGGGAAATCCAAAAGCATGGTGCCAGCATCTGGCAAGGGTCATCCCATGGCAGAAGGGTGGAATGCAGAAGTGAGCACACAAAACAGAAAGGGAAGAGGGATGAACTTATCCTTTTTATTAGGAGCCTACTTGAGTGATAACTAACCCATTCCTGTGATAACAGCATTAATTTGTCCATGAGGGCAGAACAAATGCCCTAATCACCTCTTAAAGGTTCCACCTCTCCATACTTTTGCAATGGCAATTAAATTTCAACTTGAGTTTTGGAGAGGATATTTAAGCCATAGCAGTTGTTTATCAAGAAAAACTCCGTATCTAATAGAATTCAATAATTGCTTAGTGAACAAAGAGAACCTTGTTTTAAAATATACATAATAGTAAAAATATGTACTTCATATCTCGCATTTTTATTCCTGAGCCAATTTAACACCAAGTTAAATTTTATTAATTAAATAAAAAAGACACTATTATAAAGAAAAACTCTCCTATAAAAAGCTGATAATTAGTTGCTTGAAATACCTAAACTGGGGTATTTAACTCTAAAATTTTGCTTTCCTAAAAATATGACCAAACTTCTAAATTACCAAATGGTATTCTGAAATACGGTGAGCCCTTTAATGGAATGAAAAGAAAATCTCTATAAAAAATATTACAAGTTAAGTTTTATGTGGATAATAATTTCCATCTTAGTATAATTAATAAGATTCAATGAGTATATTGTTTCTAACTTGAAGTGACAAGAATGCTACTGGAGCTTAATAAGTAAGTCAATCAATTGATTAGTAAATTCTGCCACTTCATCCTTATGGTATTTGAAATCATTAGTAAACTTCAGTACAAGACAATACCAGAGCAGCCACATAACCTAATAGCTTTTGTAAAAAATGACGAACACTGTTGAACTCCATAGGAACCACAACTAAAGGTGAAACAATATGGTACTTTTGATAACTCTACATCTCTTAAAACCAATATCATGTTATACATACCAGAAGGTGCACATTATTTTTAAGTAAATATAGTAAGTAAATTTGTAGGGGAAAAAAACATGGTTACACAGTCATAACTACCATTGTTCTTCCTGTACTTAGTGGCTATATCAAAATAGTAAAAAGTTTTTATCTCAATTGATTTTCCAGGCTGTTTTACATAATTCTATCAATAGGAGACAATTTCTCTCATGGGACCATGACCCTGAGTCTCAGTGATTATACCAGAGTAACTCTCCCAGCTGTGTCAGATATTATCTGTGTCATGTAGCCACCTTGCCTGAAATCTCAGATTATAAAGTTTGAGGGAAGCTTTATATTTTATATCCCAACTGGTAACTGATTGGCTGAGCACTATTTACGAGATACGTTATGTAAAAAGCACTATGCAAGAGTGAGGAGGAATATAAAAATCTATAATACAGCCCTGACTACCTACCTAGCTAGAAAGATGTTAAATGCATGTGCCTCAGGATGTCCTGGTTGATCCACCCTGAGAGTGGACAGATAACAGTTCTTCCCAATGCCACCACTGCTCCACATCAGGGTTTAATTTGTATGAGTCTTTGTGTATGTGTATCAGGGAGGGACTGAATGCTCTGGTTTGGCTCAGAATTCAGGTCTACTCACTATTTATCAGCCCTATGCATCTCTGGGTAAGTACTATTTATCTTAAACTCCAATGTCCTTATTTTTAACATGAGGCTAACGGTAATATATACTTTATCAGGTTATAGGAAGAATCAAATTAGATAACAAATGGAAAGTGCTTAGCATAGTGCCTGATTCCTATTAAGCAAATAATAAATGTTGGTTTGGCTGAGGAAGTAGTTTCTCTAGTGCCAGTTTTCTCCTTAGGAGAGTGGAGTCACAGCCTACAGCAACAGAAATTGCTTTCAGGTGAACTTTGTGAGGTTTGCGGCCCAAACAGTACTGCTTGGGGGCTAAGGGAATACAATCAGATTCAGGGGTTAGGAGGGGGCAATTTCTGCCCTTCTGCGTGGAACACAGTGAGGCCTGAGGAGCTGCGGTGATCTTAGGCACCACATGGTTTTGTGGTTTTGAGAGCACCAGGGGAGAAGCAATGTTCTCACAAGAGGCATCTCCTTTAAGTGGCTTTTGGGGAGCAAACGTCAAGGCAGATGGGAAAGAAGAATAAGGAGCAGATGTGAGAAGCCCAAAATTACCAGAAATGACTGGAGCAATTTGGACAAGGGAATGCTATGAATCTCTCATTTGTATACCAACAGGCTGGTAGGGCCTGGTGACAGCTGCCTCACTCACACACAAATATACTGTGATAACAATAGAAGGCAGAGCATGCTAAGGGCAAATAAAGTAGCCAAGATGACAGACACTGTGAATCAGGGGAAGAAGAGATCAGTGTGAGCTAGAGCATCCAAAGATCTGGAACATCAACTGGCCCTTACAGATGGGTGAGGGCTGAGTTCTCTATGGAGGGTCTTTTAAGCAGGAAAAACAGTGAGCCTAGGTGTGGAGGGAGCACATGCATGGGGCTTTGGGGACAATGGCTGAAACGAGCATCAGTGGGTGGTCTGTGCAAGTTAATAGAGGGGAAAAGGTTAGAAAACTAATCTGAGGTTATATTTGAATGGCTGGAGGGCCTGGATCTGTTCCTGCAGGTGATAGGGAACTAGAGAAAAAATATTTTGGTTTGGGAAACCCATAGTGAGACGAGTAATGAATAAGATGAATCTGGCTTCACGTGGTACAGAATAGAAGAGATGCACATGGGGTACGTGGAAATGGTTAGGAGATGTCACAGATGAAGCAGGAGCACAATGGGGTATATTATACTGATATAACATTACTTACCATTTTCTGAAATAGCATTTACAGGGAATAAAAGAAAGTCTAAGAGAAGTATGTTCTTCTATTACTTCTCAATTTCCGTTCATAATTTTCTCATGATTACTTCTCCATGTCCCAGTGGATGTGGCTGGAAGCCACAGCTTGCTCATTTACAGTTGCACAAGCACTCTTCATGGTACACTAAAGTTCTAGTGTTGCTCTAATGCAATCTCTTCTCTCTCTCTCTCTCTTCCCCCTCACGCCCTTCTCTCTTTCAGGTCTAATCCAGACTTACGCTTTGGAAATATAATGACATTCCTACAATTTTCTTAGGCATTTCAAATGCTGCATATTAATACATTTCTATATAATGGTAGTTGTGATAGAACAGTGTCCTAAAAATATTGTTTTCTCTCATGCAGAATCCCTGAAAATAAATTCTTTCAAAGAAATGGGAAAGCGATTCAATGTTTTGCCTGCTGCTAACCCCACTGACTGCTGATACACCCTTCTGCCAATAACGGACTAGGAAAAAAAAAATTATTCAACTAGAGAAATGACTAGGTTTTTCAAGGACATTCTTGTAACTGCAAATACTCACTTGAGCTCTTCAGCAAGATTCTCAATAAAAGACCGTCATGATGCAGTAAGGTTTCCAGAAGCAGGTTCCAATTACAACCTGGCTGGGATAACAGCAGTTTCAATTGACCCTCGGCTTTCAGTCCTCCATCTGATGGAGTCCTTTAAAAATGCAAGATAAAGGTGGAGTAATGAAGTTAATTTATCTATGAAATTAATAGCCTTAAAGTACAGATGTAATGCTAACTCCTTTAAATGTCAATTCCTCGCAGATTACTCTGAAAATGCTTTCATGCTTACCTACTTTAGGATTGCCCAGGGAAGGAATTACATTTAATCTCAACTAGCTAAAAGCAAATTAACATTTGGTAGCCTGCCAAATTTAAAACTGATACAAAATCACCATGCCTAAGTTTCATGGAACTATGTCCATTTTTGTTTCAGGGAGAAAAGAAAAATTATTTATGAATTTATTTTGAATGCATTCATTCATTCACTTACCAATATATAATGAGTGCCTACTATGTGCTATTAACTCCTTTTATTATTAATGGAAAGAAATTCTAATGGATTTTGGCTACTTCGTAATTTACTATGTACTATGATTGCTGATAAAATGAAAGGAATTCAAAGCTTCTGTCAAGGGTCAACTGTAATCTAATTATTTAATATGTAAAGCCTTAAATCAACATGCAATTACCAGAGCCGCTGCAGTTAAACTGCTACCTACTTGGGTAATCATTTCATCAAAGAGAAATAATTCCAAGGCAAATAACTTTCTACTTGCAAAATTATCATCAGCGTTGAACAGAAAATCGAAGTCAGGTCCCCTACGTCACCACTTTCATTCACCAATGAATCAGTGGGAGGTCGGAAAGCAAAGTAGGGACTGAAAATTGATAACATTATCCACCTTTTCCTTCTAAAATCTCAAAATTTAGATGGACTAAAGGGCAAAACATGAGAAATCAACTTACAGCAAGAACAACAACAAAAGGAAAGATCAAACTCAATCTGGTAGCATTCATAAGGATGTGGAAACAGGGGACAGTAGAAAGGGAAAATGTGACTGAGCAATGGAGAGCTGTGAATGAGAGGATCATATGCTTCCAAGTGGACAACGCAGAGCAAGGGTATTAATAAGAGAGACTATTTGCAGCATTATCATTAGCAGATGCCATTTAGTAAGTGGTGAACCATCCAGATGTCAACACAGTCTAGACCAGTGGTTTTCAAAACGTTGGCCCCAGACCAGCAGCATCAGCGTCACCTGAGTACTTCTTAAAAATGTGAATTCTCAAGCCTCGTCCCATCAGAAATTCTGGAGGTGGGCTCCAGAAATGTGTGTTTTAAGAAGCCCTCTCCAGGAGATTCTCATGCATGCTAAGGCTTGAGAACCACCGTTATAGACAATGCTTTCTAAAGCACAGGTAGTAGGGACAGGACCAGTTAACATCATCTTTCCTGCCTCTGTGCCTTTGTGCCATACAAGTCCACCCGCAATGGTCTAAATGTTTGTGTCCTCCCAAAATGCATACGTTGAAACCCTAATCCCAGTGTGATGGTATCTGGAGATGGGGACTTTGGGAGGTAATTGGTTCATGAGCGTGGGATTAGTGTCCTTATAAGAAGAGGCCAGAGAGCTAGCTCCACCTCTTTTTGCCATGAGGATTCAAAAAGTTGGTGGTGGGCAAGTTGGAAGAAGGCCCTCTTCAGAACCCAACTGTGCTGGTACCCTCATCTTGGACTTTCAGCCTCCAACCCTGGGAAATAAATGTTTGTTGTTTAAGCCAAACAGTCTATGGTATATTTATTATAGCAGCCTGAGCTGACCAAGACACCATCCATGCAATGAACTCCCTATAACCCTTTACCTTTATTTTAATCCTATTCAACCTTTAATTTGCAGCAAAAATTGCACTTTCTCTGTGAAGTCTTCAGTAAAATTTCCTCTTTACAGTGGTCTTTCTCATTCTGAATTAAAGCACTTATGGCTAGTACACACATTTTAGCACTTTATTATGTCATCAATTAAGGTTTTATCTCTCCATCCAGATTGAAGCCTCATGAGGATGCTTGTTTTATACCCTCAAAATTTCTACCAGTGAACTAAGCACATTTAAAGGCTCTGTAAATGTTAACTGATTGACTTGTCTGCTCATAAATGGATAGGAAAACTTATTTTTTAAAGATGCTTTGCCAAAAGCCTGGCTTAAGAAAAAGAGGATTCAAAGACATAAAATGAAGAAGTTTCAAAGTACCTCCCCCTTGGCTTGGCTTGGTGTTTCGAACATCTCATAACCTCATGATGCATAAACTCCTTCAGTCTGTCCTTGAACTTTGGACCAACTCAGGCTTCCTATGTGAAATTCTAATGACATATCTCAAAATGGAGTAACTCATTGAGTAGTTGATGGGGCAGTGTTAGCTAGGAAAACTCCTACCTTGGGTGGGTGGTGAAGAGAGAAGAAAGATGTTATTTAACTCTTGAGATAGAGGAATTGGATCTACCAGTTCTGGGTATCCCAGAAGTTCTGAATTACTTTCCCACATTGGTATGGCTTTTGCAGTAGTTGTAAATATGGTGCCAAAGGAAGAAGCGACTAGGTGAGTCCTTTGGACTGAAACTAAAGCAGATCCTCACAATGGTCCATTCCTACTTCCATCCTAAACCCCACGTGCTGGCTTTTAGAAGCTCCCTTGGGATTCAACAGATGAAAGTTGGTAGCTAGTTGGTAGTTAATTCTGTATTAAAATTGGCTTGGGTTTTGAACATTTCCTACCTATATATTATGCTTGACTTGAGTGCTGGTTTAAGGATGCATTTAATGAACTGAAAGATCCACTTTGGCTGGAGCACAGAAAGAAAGGGGGATCTTTGAGTGATTCTGAAGAAGCAGATGGGAGCCAGATCATGAAGGGCCTCACTACACCAAGGTGGGGATTTTAGACCCACTGATGAGTTTAAGGCAGAAGAGTTTCCTGATCTGGCTGCAGGGTGGAGAATGGATTGGAGGTGGTTAGTGTTTTTGCTCAGCCCTTCAGTCACGTAATAAAATAATTTGAATGTCATTTTATACCACTCTGTCTGAATACCTGGTTATAAATACATTTCTCATTTACCAGATGGAAAACTGTTTGTTGACATGTACCTTAATTCTTGGATCTTTCAACTTATCACAGATTTTGAAATGTACAGTAGAATGACTCACTAAGAGGAAAAATAAAATAGTACAAACATTCCTCAATCACCAAGCTCTGAGTAATAAATGCATTGAGGAGTCTGTGTTGGCCATATGGAGAAGCATATGTTCCCTCATCCTTTGAGCTGGTGGAGCTGTGAAAGTGAGATTAGCTTCACAAAAAAAAATGATAGAAAGGGGAATATATATATATGTATGTATATACATAATATGTACATGTTGAATTCCACTACAATACAAAGAAGAGAATAAAAATTTATACATCCTATAGAACTCACAAATACTGTGTGGGGAAACAGGATGAATTAATTCATGGCTGGGTTGTATTAAGTTTATACTCTAATAAGTGCTGTATTTCCAAGACACAAATTGGCCTAAAGAATTTTTCAAATCCAGGTTGTAATGAGATTCAATCATTTATCGGTTTATAAAACTAAAAAAAATTATTCTTATAAAATCATTGTGAAAGGTAGGAAGGGCCCTTCCCACCACAGCTCCTGATGATCCACTCAGCAAATTTGTTCTTTCCATCCCTATAAGCTATAGGCTATTTGTTCTTTCCATCCCTATGGCTATAAGCTCTGTGAGAGCAGAGGTCCAGTTTCTTTGGTAGGGTGGGGTGGGGTGTGTACAACTCTACAGGGGACCATTTAGGATTTCCCTAAACCTAAAGTTATAGCTGCCATCTGGCCATTTTTGGCTCCGCATGACAGCATTCTATCAAGCAAAGAAAGGAGTTGCTATACTGGCAAGGGTGATTAATCTTAATTGTCATGAGGCTCTAGGGTTACTGCTGCATAACTACTGCATAAGGAAAGTGGGGAGCAGTATCTTTATTTTTTTATTTTCCTTTTTTTTTTTTTTTTTTTTTTTGAGACAGTGTCTTGCTCTGTTGCCCAGGCTGGAGTACAGTGGTGTGATCATAGTTCATTGCAGCCTTGATCTCTTGGGTTCAAGTGATCTTCCTGCCTCAGCCTTCTGAGTAGCTGGGACTACGGGTGTGTGCCACCATGCCCAGCTAAGATTTTTAATTTTTTCTGTAGAGATAGGGTCTCTCTGTGTTGCCCAGGCTAGTCTTGAACTTCTGGCTTCAAGTGATCCTTCTACTTTGGCCTCCCAAAGTGCTTGGATTATAGGTGTGAACTCATGTGCCTAGCAAGAGAAGTATCTTTAAGGCAAGGGATTCACCAAGGCATTTCTTGATGCTTTTATGACTGATAATAACTATACACAGGAGACTGCACCAACCACATTCTGATAAGGGAATGGTATCCAGGGGTTCAACATCTTGAGTGATTCCACTGGGCAAGTAACATAGATTAACAGGTATGATGGCCAATGATGAGGGGAGATGGAATAGGTGGTAGAAGAATTTAATGAATATCACTTCCACATTCAGGAATAATTGCAGCAGGGGATGTTCTACCTTGTCCCACTAACTCTACTATAATTAAACTTAAAAAAAAAAAACAAAAACTAAATAAATTGTGATCAGCCATCACCTTGAAGAATCAATGATAGAACTTGGAGAACTTAACATGGAGAATGAGCAGATCTCTGCAGTGCAAGGGGTAGACCATAGCAGATGTTGTCAATGACCCCACATCCTCTTGTCCTTAACTCTCAGCTCACACTTGTCTTATTTACATCAGTTAGAGACTGCATTTTTCTACCTTTCAGTAAGTACCAGGAATTAATCCCCCCAGAGCAGTGCTCAACCAATGACTGTTGAGAGTTTGTGTATGAATACCTCAGTGTCTTTGCTCCTTTGGTGGGATGATTCTGAAATGTATATTTTACACTGGTTCTCAGAATTTCCCCAGGAGGTTTAAGTCCCAGTCCCTATAGTAGTTGGCTTGATTACACAAATCTTTGTTATCCTCCTCTCTTTGTTTCACTTACCCACTTCCCTTCCAGTGTTTGCTCCACCTAGAAAATAAATGATTTTTACTTGAATCCTGCCACAGGGTCTGCTTCTTGGAGAAGTCCAAAATAGGACACGCATGGAGGTACTCAGTGTTCATCTCACTTAATCCTTGTTTCAGGAATATTGAGAAACTAATCCAAGGTCATTAAATGTAATAAATGTAGCTGTTGGACTTTGAACCAGTTCTCTCTGACTTCAAAACCCAGGCTCGTTCCATTACTTCATGTTTTTTTCCCATTCAACCAGATTGATATTTGGAGGGTGAGCTGTATTTGCCAGCATTTAGGATGTTTGGCTCTATTCAACCTCCTGATTGAGGATACCATGTTTTTGACCCGAAATCAGGTTTGTGGTCTCGGGGCTGATTCCCAAATTAGAGCCATGTTATTCAAGGTATCTAGGGACTGATTTCAACCAGATGATTCCTGGCATGGGTTACTGGGCCAAATTTATACCAGAGACCATAAGTTATATGATTCAGAGAACAAAGGCGAGGACATAACTAAAGAGAAACTGAAGGTAAATGCCCTAATGTGGGAAAACAAAAGCACAGGGGAGGTCTCTATATTACTGTATTACTCTTGGTTTTCCATAATATATCCTTCAAAATTTTTCTAGGAAAAGAAGTAAAGAAAAATATTTAAAGAAACATCTAGGATGATGTTAAAAATTTTAGCACCTGAGCAAAAAGTTGAGGAGGAAAAAAAAAAACCAAAATATTTTCATCATCATTTTAACCAGAAGTGTATAAACTATATGTAGTAATACCATGGAAAATGTTTGCATATATTTTAATCACAATAACGAGTATAGTCAAGTCTCTATGATTTTTATAGTTAAAGATGATTTAATAAGTAGAAGTCAGAATTCACCTGCACATTTATATATAGAATTTCCCTTGATTTTTAAATAACTTCATCCACTAATGTACACCAACATTCTTAGAGAGTCTCATTTTTTTCAAGGTTGGTTATATCTACACTACCTGCTGTACAACTTAGGGGTAGATATTCAACTTATGAGGACTTCTGCTTATTTCCTGATTTTAGCAAATTAACCTTTTCACTTTGGATGATCTCATTTTCTAAAAATCACCTAACATATTAGTACTCAAAATTCATGGCCTAGATCCATGCTTTAATGCTAACAAGTTAGCACAACCCATTTACAAAAATATATAAAATCTAATTTTAATTTTTAAAATAATATTACATTTCAGCCATTAGTTTTGGACTCTCTCCAAAGTGGTAATAATCTAGTACCCGGGTCACTGAGACACTGGACACCACTAAATCACTCAGCCATCCCTTTTGAGGAGCAAAAGGTATCTCTGGAGCCACTGACTATCATCAGTCCCTGCCTACCAGATCATGCCCTGTTTTAGGGAGGTCCAGAAAGGCCTCCCTTAGTATCACATTCCTGATAAGTGCAGAGACACAGGGAGGAGGCAGTTCAATCTTCCTTCCACTTTATCACACATGTAGTAGGTTCTTTTACATGTTTAGGTGATTGATAAAATCTGCCACTTTCTGAAACATATAGCTCTTTTACTAACACGGCAATTATGAACGATTGTTTAATAAGTACTTAAGTGATGAGTGCCACGGAAGCACTTGAGCTCATTGAAGTCCCATGACTCTCCCGTGAGAGTATCTCAGAAGTTAATGGAGGAGGATGTTTCAAGATGGAGGAAGCAGACCATAGTATTGCATGCCGTCTTCAAGAAGATCATTAAGACTGTATTGCACTGTATTTATGTTTCAACTTCCTCACCAAAATATAAACTGTTTCATTGGGAAACTGAAGCTTGCATAGGCTAACTAACTTTCCAAGATCACAAAACTAAACAAGTGTACAAACAAATGTGAAAACCTATAGTTGTTTTCTAGTATCACGCTGCTGGCTTCATTTTTATATTCTTATTTATATAATATCTTTAAACCATAATAGAAAAGGAAAGATACAAATCTTAAGATACCTAATATATTAAATATCTAGTTCAGCTGACATTTTCACTTCTTTTAATAACTGCTCCACAGACACTGACTTTCCCTCTGAAGATTTTTGCAAAGATCCAGCTGCTTGTCCATCCATAGTCTGAACCGCCATTTAAGAGCCGTGGTGTTAAAAAGTTCTCATTACTTCTCCCCGGGGTATTGGCTCTATGGCAATGCTTGGCACCTCATCAGATCACAAGCTCTCAAAGCTTTTTTCCCAAATCCAGTGGAGCAGCTTGTCAGCAGCAACTGGGAGACCAAAACTCCTTTTGTTCTCCTCTCTAGATGTTCTCTCCTAAGGATACCAGAAGTCACCTCCTCATCAAGACTGTGCTGCCCACACCTGAGCTTTCCCATTCAGATCAAATGTTTGTACCATTTAATATAGCACTTATCTGACACAATACTACTTTGAATTCATTTATCCATTTGCTAATTCATTCATTCATTCATTCAACTTATATTCATTGGCTGGCTTCTATGTGCTAGACCATGGAAACACAACAGTAAGCAAAAAACAGACATTCCCTATTCTTATGGAATTTAGTAGAGGATACATACATAGTTTAGATGATCATACAAATAAGAATAAAATTACAATTGTGAAAGTTCAATGAAGGAAAAGCAAAAAATTGCTATTAGAAGTTATGGTAAAAAGAAGTGAACTGGTCTTTGGGGTTGATGAAAGGCTTCCCTGCAGAAGTCACATTGAGCTGAGATATGAAGATTAGTTGGCGTTACCTATATAAAGGAGGAAGACATTTCAGGGGAAAGGGGAAAGCATGTGCAAAGATCCTGTGGCAGAAAGGAGCATGGTATAACAAGGAAATGGCATAGCAAGCAGAGTTCACAGGGTAGTGGGTATCACAAGAGGTTGGAGAAGTGGGTAAGAGCCACATCTATGTAGATCTTATAGGCTATGCTATTTTTGGAATATATTTAAGGATAAAGGGGAATTCATGGAAGGTTTTTAAGCCATAAGGGTAACATGATAAAATCTGATTTTTAAAAATAGGTTTGGGTTTGAGAAAACACTGGCTACAGTTTGGAGAATATTGGAAACACAAATCAAAATATACATAAAAAGAATGCTAGGAGGTCACTGTAGTAGTTAGGAGAGAGATAATGGTGCTTTGGACTAAGGTGAAAGTGGTACCATGAATAGTAGACATTAGAAGCTAAAATTAATGAGACTTAGTGATGGATTGGATATGTAGGAGAGAAAAAAGGGCGTGTTCAAGTTGCCTCCCCAGATCCTGGCTTGCACAATTGGATGGATGTACCATTAGCTGAGACAGGAAAAACAGAAGAGCATCAGTTTGGAGGGAATATTCTAAGTTCAATTTTGGTCATGTTGAATTTGGAGTATCTTTGTGATCTCCAGGTATAAACCCCAAGAAGGTATCTATGTATAGTTGGCACCCACAAATACATGGGTTTGCAATTTTAGTAGAGGTTAAAATTAGAGATATGAATTTAGCAGTGGGGGAAGGAGGCACACATAGGGAGTACAGGAAGCCACAGAATGATAAGATCACCTAAAAAATGGTTATGTGATAGAACACTAAAGACATTCAATATTTAATGGTCATGATGAAGTAGATGAACCTGCAGAGAAAATAGAGAAGCAGCAACAGGGAAGATAGTGGGAAAGTGAGTATCTCAGGAGGAAATCAGGAGACTATCTCAAGATGGAGAAGTGGACAATGGTATTGTATGCTATTGTATACAAGCTTAGTTGTAGTCCTCACCAACATGTGACAATAGGAGCAAAGGGACTTTGTCTCAAACTTCATTGCCTGACTCTTCTCTCACCATTAGCACCTAGCACAATGCCTTACACGGAGAAAGTTTTATAAACGCATTTATTGAAGGAATGAATGAATGAATGCATCTTGCTGAACTGAGTAAGAGGAAAGACCCACAGAGCATATAATAGAATGAAGCCAAAGTAGTTCAATCTATTTAGTATAAATCCAAAACAGGATTACACTGAATAAAAGCTTAGTAAAAACAAAGGCACAGTAGAATGAAATATCTATAGCTCAAGATGGACTGGCCATGAATCAAAACATCATGTTGTCATCATAAAAGAAAATGAGCAGTTAAAATGAATGGACTGTTTACTCACACTGATTATGCAGCTTGGATTCAGCATGCAGTTATGACCTACTTAGCTAAGGAAGGTCTGAAAAATATTTGGAAATATTTTAAAAACCACGTTTAGCTCATAAAGGAAAGAAAAATATTTTTAAACCACGTAAAGATAAAAGTTTAGAAAATTATAAAAAGTATTACAATGCAATGTACTATAATTGACCAAGATAGCATTCTTTCTTGAAAATTTATATTAAAGCACAGTATGGTGTCATAGTGTTAACCTTGACATTAATATTCTCTATGTGTCATAGTATTAACCTTGAGATTAATATATTTTCTAGTTTAGTTTAGTCTGCCTTAGTTTAATTTATTATGAAACTGATTACCCTTTCTAAGTCAACTCACCTTGTTAGCCTATACCACTGCTAGGGACAATGAATACAGTACATTTTACTTACTGCTTTGAAAATACATTTCTTTTCCCTAAAATAAACTCTTTTAAATTCTATTTCCAGGGTTCCAGGAGAACATGAAGAATTCAGGATTTATCCATTTATATATTTCATAGTTTTCTCTAGTAAGCTTATAGACAGATTTATGATCCATGCTGCTGTTTATGCATTTTTAACTTTTTTTTTTTTTTTGAGAGAGATAGGGTCTCCCTGTGTTGCTTAGGCTAGAGTACAATGGCGTGATCATAGCTTATTGCAATTTCAAACTCCTGGGCTTAAGAGATTCTCTGGCCTCAGTCTCCCAAGTAGCTAGGACTACAGATAGATACATGCCTCCATGTCCGGATAATTTTTTTTTTTTTTTTTAGAGGCAGAGTCTTGCTGTGTTGCCCAGGCTGGTCTCAAATTTCAGGCCTCAAGTTATCTCCCACCTTGAGTTCCCAAGTCACTGTCATTACAGCTATAAGCCACCATGCCTGGCCTTAATTCTTATTTTAAGTTTTAATTTCATGTCCTTCTCTTTATTCTTTTTTTCCCTTCTCATCTACCTTTAATTAATTATCTTTATTTAATATTGCTAAAAGCTGACAAATTGTTTCTGAAACAATGTATAAATAAGCAAATAGATTAATAAACTACTAAGATCCGTTATAATATTAACTATTTCAAGCACTCCTCCTCTCAGCCTTCCCCTTCTCAAATATATTTTTAGTTCATCATCATCCAACCCCTGTATTTTTCTGAATAGTTCATTTTAGTTGCTAAGGTGAAAAATCAAGTTTTGAAGGACAACTTGGGGGTGAAAGACTCACAGTGACAGCTGATACAGGTAAGGGAAACGGAGGGAAAGGTGACATTTTTAAGGTCATATGATGGCGGTCTAGGAATCCCCACTGCAATGTTTAACAAATGCAAATCAATACCTCAAGTAATTTTGAAAGTACTTTTATTGCTGCCCTGGGTTCCTCTGATTGTACCATTGCTCTGAGCACTTTGGATCATAAATCACATGGGTCAAATCTTTCTAAGAAGATTATATGGACCTAGTAAAGAATAATTGTCAGAAAACATGACACTCAGTGGGGGCAGTGGGGGAGTGCTCATACCATACCTTGCCTGGAGAATTGAGAAAGGCACAGGAGAAAACAAAAGGTATTTTTAGAGAGAAAACTATATAAATGAAGGCCTGAAGCCAAGAATAAGCAACAAATTAAAAATCAAGAAGTATGAAATAACTGAGTCTTAAAGACACATGAGGAGACTGACATAACTGGAGCAGAAAAAACTGTTGGGTGCTGTAGGAAATAAGCCACAGTGTGGGTGAAGCTGAAGCTACATGGGTTTATGAGCAGGAGAGAGACATAATGAAAACAGTATTTTAAACATGTTAAATAGTAATAAGATAGACTAAGGTTGTTACCTTAGTAACAATAGGGTGGAGAGAAGGGGTGGTTCTAGTAGAACTTTGGAGGAAGAATCAACTGAACATGATAATAGACTAAGAATAGAGGAAGAAAAAGCTTAACATGGAAATCATGATCAAGATTCTATTCTGGAAGCATTTAAGAACAATGTCGCTCCTGAAAGAAAAGGCTCCCTGTGTGGAGGGTGAGGGAAGAGGAGAAGGAAGGATCAGTTAAGGATATGATATTGGGTTTCCAGTAGTTCAGTGGGTCTTTCAAGAAATATGAATACTGGACATACAATTTGGGGATACAGGTAAGCACTCAGAGCTAGAGGTGCAGAGCTAGAAATCATCTTTGCAGATTAAGCCATGTAAACAAAAAAGCAATAAAAGAAAATGGATTTTCTTTTTCTTTTTTAAAAGTTTTTTATTTTAAAGTTAAATTATAGAAAATTTGGAAAATATAAACAACTATACAAATGAAAATTAAAATCACTTTGCAATCACTTGCAAACCACCCAGAGATAAAACTATAAACCCTCCAGTATATATCCTTTCAATATTTGTTTTTCTATACACACTTTTTTATGCTTTATATATGGTAGTATAACATAATTCAGCACCTCTGAATTATGTCCCATATTCCAATAACTATTCATTTCCTGGGAAACAAGAATTCTCTTATCCAGCAAGTATGGGGAATCTGCATAGTAGATCCCTCCCTTGGAGACTATCTTAGCCTATTTTGTGCTGCTGTAACCAAATAACACAGACTGGGCAATATATAATGAATAAAAATTTATTTCTTGCAATTCTAGAACCTAGAAGTCCAAGACCAAGGTGCCAGTATCTGGTGAGGGCCTTCTTGCTGCATCCTCACATGGCAGAAGTTGGAAGGACAAGAGAAGGTGGACCTATTCCCACAAGCCCTTTTTACAGTGACATTAATCCATTCATGAGGGCAGAGCCCACATGACATAGGTACATTAGACCTCACCTCCCAACACTGTTGCCTTGGGGATTAAGTTTCCAACATATGGACTTTGAGGGACACATTCAAACCATAGCAGAGATAAACATTACACACTAGCATATCAGAGGCCCTGAAAAGTTACACCCTAAAAAAGAAAATTTACATAATGAATAACTGACAATTTTATTTGTGTAGGGAATGATTTTTGATGCACCCCTGTTAAAATCACCCTGAACTGCTTTCCCTTGGAAAGGTGGAGGTACAGTTGTCAAGAGCTTGAGCTTTGGAATGGAACAGGCCTGGTTTCAGAGCCTGCCCTTCCAGTTTTGTTCTCTCCAGAAAGTTGCTATCTACATAAAACTTTGCTTTCCGTGAAAGAAGCACATGAATACTTACCTCCAGAACCGGTGTGAGGTTTAAAAGAGATAATTATGCAAAGCACTTGGTACTGTGTGTACATACTAGTCTAAAAATTGGGCTGACTTTGATGATTTCACAATTACTAACCTGTATTTTCCCATTAACTATAAATTACAATGATTTCCCTATGTCATTAAATATTTTTCAAAATCCACTCTTTTAATGATTCCACAGTAGTCTGTCATATGGCTATCTCATAACTGATTTATCTAATACTCTACTATAGAAAGTTTATTTCCATTTTTTTCTTTTAAATAATGTTTTGATGGATATCTTTACATATAAAACTTTGTCAGACTCTCTGATTAATTCCTTATAGTTGATTCCTAGAAATGGAATTGCTAGACAAAGGAGCAAAAATATTCTTAAATTTTTGATACATATCATTATACTAAACTGCCCTCCAGAAAACATGCATCAAATTGCATTTCCGCTATGGGCTAAATAGTCATCCCATGTTCTAATCTTTGCGTTAGGATAATAGTGGAGATTGAATACTAAATAGAAGCAGAAAGAGAGAAATTTCTTTTGTATTTCACTTTCTTTAGATAAAGAAAGGAGAAAAAAAAAGCTAAATGTAAGAATGAGCTATTTGAAAGACAAACCCATTTTCATGCTAACTTCCCATGCCTCTAGCTGAGTTGAACTGAGCAGGCCTGGAGGCAGAAGTCTTACAGAGCTATGACTAAAGGGGGATAACTCCAGTGGTTCCGGATATAACATAGGCTCAACAAATGCTTTGTTAAAGCATCTGACAAAGGACTAATGTCCATAATCTACAAAGAACTCAAACAAATCAGCAAGAAAAAAACAAATAACCCCACCAAAAATGGGCAAACTACATGAACAGATTTTTTTTCCAAAAGAAGATGTGTAAATGGTGAACAAACATATGAAAAAATGCTCAACATCAATAATTATCAGGGAAATGTAAACTAAAACCACAGCGAGACACCTCCTTACACCTGTCAGAATGGCCATTATTAATACGTCAAAAAAGAATAGATGTTAACGCAGATGTGGTGAAAAGGGAATGCTCACACATTGTTGATGGGAATGTAAACTAGTACAATCTCTATGGACAACAGTATGGAGATTCCTCAAAGAACTAAAAGTAGAGCTACCATTTGATATAGCAATTCCACTACTGGATACCTACCCAAAGAAGAAGAAGCCATTATATCAAAAACACACCTGCACCCAAATGTTCATCACAGTGCAATTCACAATTGCAAAGATATGGAATCAACCTAAGTGTCCATCAACTGATGAGTGGCTAAAGAAAATGTGATATATATGTGTATGTGTGTTTGTGTGTGTGTGTGTACACACAACAGGGAATATTAATTAGCCATAAAGAGGAATGAAATAATGTCTTTTCCAGCAACGTGGATGGAACTGGAGGCCATTATCCTAAGTGAATGATACAGCTTGTTTGCTTAACTCACGTTGTAAGAGATCCAGCTGTTTAATTTGTTATTTTTGCAATAATGAATGTTAAAGAGTGGGCTATTTAATCCCTAGTGATATAAAATATATTTACATGCAAGATGAGAGAGTATTGATAGTATTCCATTTCTAGGAATCAATCATAAAGAATTAATCAGAGATGCTGACAAAGTTTACGTAAGTGAAATAATAATGTACTGAGGTCCTTGAAGGGGTCTATGTGTTATAAATCTTGGATTCTTCATTACCCACATGGAGATAGGCACACAGTAGGCAAGCAGTATATGATTGTTGTATCTATAGAGACTTTTGTGTATGAGGTTTCCATACTCTCTATTTATGGGTGGCACTCTTGTTCCTCAAGAGAGTGATATAGTCAGTCACTTAGATGTGAAATAGCTGATAGTGTATTTCCATGATGAATCAAGAATATATGGGGATTAACTGTATCTCCTCTAGCTATACATGATATTTTTATTTTCAGATATCAAGGAAAGGTATTTTCCAATGATATATTTAGCAAAGAATCAAACTGCCATTCCACATAATGCCACAAAATGCCATCAGATTACTCTGGAAGTACATTTCCTACTTTAAATAATTTTTCTTCTTTTTAAATACTGCTAATTAAATAATATAAGTGAAAGATCTCATTCATAATTTTAAAAGTTACTTCTCTCTCAGCTTCTACCTAAGGCTCTGAGTTAGTTACGTGAATAATCCAGTTTTGTTGTCTACGTTTGATAATTAGCCGAAGAATTGTCAAATCCCTAATCATAGATCAAGAATGTGTTTTAAAATAGAACTAACTTTTAAAAATTTACAGTTTTCCATTACATCACTAAAGTTATAAGCCAGTAGAATGATTATGAGGCCTGTGCCTTAAATTCTTGAGCTTAAAAAAGAGAAATAATACTCTTCACTTATATTCCTATTGTGAATGTTATAAGTTCTTTTTGTAAGATGCATTTACATTCACAGATAAAAGTTTCTATTAAACTTTAAAAGGAATCATAGAATTATACATAGCATGGCATTTACTCACCTGAGTAAAGTAGGGTAGAAATGTGATATGCAAGAAATCCAGTGTAATGGTTGCTTAAAACATGATTTTAAGGAATCTGAAGCAGACTCATCCATGCCATGCTGAAAAGTCCTAGGGAAACAAATAATTATTTCAGAATATACTGGAAACATTAACTATGAAGACCACAGAAATAACTTTTTATTTTTACTTAGTATTCAGTTAAAGATTTTTTTTTTTTGGATACAGAGTCTCACTGTGTCACCCCTGGCAGAATGCAGTGGCATCACCATAGCTCACTGCAACCTCAAACTCCTGGGCTCAAGTGATCCCCCTGCCTCAGCCTCCTGAGGAGCCTGGACTACAGGTGTACACCATAATGCTCGGCTTATTTTTTTCTATTTTTGGTAGAGATGGGGTCTTGTTCTTGCTTAGGGTGGCCTCAAATTCCTGGCTTCAAGCAATCCTCCCACTTTGGCCTCTTAGAGTGCTAGGATTATAAGCATGAGCCACTGCACTCAGTCTCAGTTAATGATTTTTACACAAATGATACTGTGCTAGAAAGGACATTGCACCCACTTCATCCACTTGAGAATTATGTTAATAGGTGACTCAGGGGCCAGGTAGGCAAGTCAGTACAGCCACGAAAAACCATGAGCTAAGACTTAGGATCTTTATGAGCCTCCATATAACAATCTTTACACTTGGGTCATTTTTTTTAAAATCTCACATTATAAAATTCATCAATGAAAAATGCATAAAGAATAGTACAATGAATACTATTAATACTTATATCCCCATAAGTAGCATTTAGATATCCCATTGTATCCTCCTTAACTTGGATCCAATAAGTGCCAATATTTGGTCATATTTGCTTTCATTAATGCAAAAATGTTTGGCTGAAGGTACCTCTTTTTTTTCTTTGAAGGTACCTCTTTTTAATCTTTAAAGTGATTTTTAAATACTAAACAATAAATGAGAAGTTAAAATTAATTTGATATGTTCCTAAGTGTCTAGTGAGCACTTGTAAAGAAGAACTTAATTGTAAAGTACATGATTATGATTTCAAAATTAGAACAATTTGGCTGGAATATCTGATCTACAAAAATCTTTGGGAAGTGACCATAATATTTTTCTAGGTTAGATCAAATTCAACTCTAAATCTTGACATTAAAAAGGATTTGCTACATAAAATCTTTAGCAGATAGTTTAGCTAAGAAAAATTTTATAATAACAGGAGACTACATAGAGTTAAGAGTGATGACTGGGAACATTTTAGAAATGGAATTGTTTGAAGTAGCACTATCTCTCTTTATGTATAGTACAGAAGAAGTAGTGTCTTTCCATACTAAATGATATGTTGAATAGAACTTGATTTTGAAAACCCACCCCTATCTTTTCATTCCACATCTTGCTTCTTGTATCCTCCCATTTTCCAAATTTGACCCTTCTCTCCCCTGGTTATCTTGCTGAGCAGAGCATTGTCTAATCAAATATATTTTGAACTTTTTTAGACTTTTAATGTATCATTTCTTCATTGAAAGCCATTTCTTTTCTCACTGAATTCTAGATCAGAACAAAAATTCCCTAAACAGGCTGTATTATTTCCTCTCATTGCATTCCACTGTGCAAGCTAGAGAGGTAGGCAGAAGCTAGGCCAGATATGTTTTTCTAAGGAGTCTAGACTTTGTGCCAGCAATGAGGAATCACTGAAGAGTTTACTGCATGTGAATAATTCTAAGAGTCTTACATCTTATAAAAATCACTTCAGCAGTAGTGAGGAGAGTAGATTGGAGGAGATGAAGGCAGGAAGAAGGGAGATAATGAAAATGACATTGCAGTACACCAGTCAGAAGAGGATATAAGTAGATGACAAATATTAAAAAATGTTAAATTAACAGAACTAACAATATTCATCTTCTAATGGCCGGGGCTTGGTGATGGCATGAAAGGGAAGACAGAAATGGAAAGTTAAGGGAAAAGGAAACCCTAGGATGAACTGCAGGTATTTTACTTAGTTTTAAGTATGTTGAAGGTGTATTTGAAGTACATCCAAAGAGAGGCACACAATATGAATTTATATTTAGTGATCTAGAGCATACAAGTGATATCTGGTTTGAAGATATCGATGTGAAAGTCATCAGCATAACAGTGAAGCCATAGGAATGAATGAATTCACCCAAACAAAGCATAAGATGAAAAAAATGGTCAAGGATAAAACACTGGAACACACCAACATTTAAGGGAAGGGGTGAGAAAAAGAAACACTCAAATGAAACCAACAAGGGATAACCAAAGTAGACAAAGAGACAGGAGAAGGTGAAGTGAGGGAAGCCAAGAGAAGAGAAAATGGCCAACTGTGTTAAAAGCTGCAAAGAGGATAAGAGAAAGAGAATCCATTTAGGGTTGTAGAACCTACAGCCTCAAGGCCACATGTGGCCCTCCAGATACCCAAGTGCAGCTCCTCGACTGAATCCAAAATTTTGATTCAGTCAAAAGGCCACACTCAAGGATCTGGAAGGCCACATGTGGCCCTAAGGCCACAGGTTCCCTACCCCTGCATGAGAGTAGAAGTCCAGTTGCAATGAATTGAGTGAATGGTAGGTATAAACATGGAAACAATGAGTGCAAACGGTTTTTGGAGGGAAACCCAATAGTAAAGGAGAAATAATTTTTAATACAGATGCTTTGAGGAAGGAGTCAGGAGATAGGAAAGACCACGGAGTAGGAAGTAAATGTGATCAAGAGGTCAGCTGAAAATATTTGCTTTAGTTGGGCAGAGAGACACATTGATCATAAACCAATGAAAGGATGTGGAGGTGAGCAGGGACCAAAGGAGCTATTAAGAATGGAGATAAGAAGTTAAAGTGCATTCATGATGGTCTGGATTTTCACAGAGAAGTAGAAGCTCAAGGCCATCTGCTAACAATGCAATGGGGCAAGGTCAGGGGGTTGACCAAAGTGAAGAAGGATGGGAGAAGAAGCTGCCCAGAGATTGGACAAATAATGAGATTTCCAAAAGGTACAAAGGAGAGCTGAGTGATATTCTCCAGCAATGTGCCAGAGTCTGGATAGAGAGGTCAAGAAAGGGAGGTTATGGGGGAGGCACATGCAACAGCAAGGGAGCCAGGAAGAGGAGGGCGCTGGTGTAATTTGACAAGGAGATGCAGCAAGGGGTTTGGAGAGAAGGGAAGTCTCAAAAAAGAGACAGCCTGGGGGAAAAGGACGAGACAGACATGGAAGGCTTGATGGGCAAGCAGGAGAGACTGGAGGATGTTGACAAAGAGACATAGTATCAGAGCCTATGCCTGCTTTTCCACCTACTTCTTTGAGTATAAATCCCCATTTGTCCAGTTATCTGGGGGTTACCTCATTTTTCCAAGAATGAATACCTTACCTGGAATGACCTCTCTGGCATGTTCAGGTAGCTACATAGGTTGTTCTACCTCAGAACCTTCTCTAATATGTCTTTCCTGACTACGTGTCTGAAATCCATCCTTTTCACTAACCTCTCCCCTCTCTATGCCCTTATTTTACTTTTTTTCTTCACAGGACTTAACTCTACCACCAATCTTTTTACATTTACTTTTTTTTATTTGCTCCATACCCCAAGGGTAAGGTCACTGATGGTTATTGAAAGGCAGAGTATGGATACATGCAAGAGCACCAGAGCCAGACAGCCTGGGTCTGTATCTGGGATGTGCTGTTATTAGATAGGTAATGTTGTTTGGCAATTTACGTAGCCTCAATTTTCTCATTTGTAAAATGTGGATTAAAATAATAATCACTTCACAAGGTCAGCGTGACGATCAAGTGAAATAATTATATAAAAAACTTAGCAAAGTGCCTTATAGACAGTAAGAGCTCAACATACATATGATGTCGACATGATGACAACAGTTGCAAATAGTTCTTAAGAAGGTCTATGCTTATTTTAAAGCTGACATAAAATTTCTAATAGTCTAAATGGTTGCCTAGCTACAGTTTGATCTTCAAGACTAGAAAAAAAAATGGAGGATCTAATAGTAATGGAACGGCTATTTGGTGCCAAAATTTCTTAGACTACAAGCCACCGGCAATACACTATTTACCAGAACATTTTTGCCAGTACCTAAACTCATTTATTCCCCTGACAGTTTCTCAGTCATCCCAGTTATAGTGAGGTTATTTGGCTATAAGAGCTATTATGGCAGATGTTTATGGTCTCAAAGGGAATGGGATCTGCGTGAGCATTTAATTCCACAGCAAGATCCCAAATTAGTTTCATTATTCTGGAGAGTATAACAGGGTGAAAATTGGTCCACAAGCCTCAATGGGAGAATGAAATGATGAGCTAGCTATTAGATAACCTCTAATGATGTTTTGGTATACAGTTAAAAGGGAGGATGCTCTAAATAATTCATAGTGGAGAGTAAAATACAATCATATGAGCCACAGAATAATATTTTTATGGAAAAGAATGTACTATATCAAGCAAATTTAAATATTCCTTTAAAAATAAATAATTGTCTATAGGTTGAAGCAGAATACATTTCTTCACATTCCCAAATTAACAGACTGTAAAGATGGCTTTGCTTAAGGTGAAAAAAGTAAATTGGGGAAAAATGTGAATTTGGGAAAATTCGTTGCCTTTGCCCTTGCATCAACCAGCCATGCCCCTTCCCTTGCTTTAGCATCACACTGCCACTGGGCTGACCATGCCAGCACTCTGTCCTAAATTTATTTTCTCCTGGTTTTCTGATCTACACTTATGCTGCCCTCTTTCTTTTTTTCTTTTAACAAAACTGGTTGGCTTCTCGGGCTTCTGTAGCCAGCTGCTGGAATGAGATAGACCCAATGCACATCAAAAGTGAGAACAGTCGATAAGCTAAAAAGAATTAGTGGGTTTTATGCTTCTCTTGTGCCACCCAGCTTTTGGTCACCCTCCCAGGAGAATTGGGTCTCATAATAGGATGTTAATGGGCTAAGCCTCCATGGTGGAATTAAGGTATCCCAAGGATGTAAGCTCTACAGGGGTGGAGCGGTCAGTTCAGACTTCTTGTGTCCTCTGTGACTACCATGGTGCCGGGGCCATCGGAAGTACTCAATAAATAAAAATACCAAACGAAGACCACAGCCTTAGAAAAAACAGAATTAGTGTGAAACTCAACTATTGAGACAGCACTGGAAATCTTGGGATAACTGAGGACATGTTTAGCCTTTCTAAAATCATAGACAACTATCTATGAATATGTAGAAATAACAAAACACAAGATTTTAAACAGAATTTATAAGTCATTGCTTTGCTTTCAAAAACAAGCATTACCCCTGAGGCTGTAAGAAGTTGCCTAAATGTCGCTGAGAGAGATCAAGGTAAGACATTTAGAGTAAAATATGGCTCCCCACATTTTGCCTGCCCCCTGGCTTGAATTTCTCATGATGAAAATAACTCTTTGAGGTTAGAAAATGATGATTTGAGGTTAGAAAATGACCGGCACAATGCTTGGCCCGTAGTAGGTACATAGTTTAAAAAAAAAAAAAAAGAATGAATGAATGGAAGATATTGTCAGAACTTGCTTAGTTGAAAGGACCATCTGTGAAGAGCAATCGTGGGTGGTACACAGCCAAAGGGCAGGTTGAGAACAGGACATATGGTAGACAGAGAGAACAAGAATGGACCCCAGGGTACAGCAGCAGCCGGACAGTGAGAGTCAGGGCACAGGCTTCTCCAAAGTTAATGACTGGCTCTTTTGTAGTGTTTTACCTTATTAGGACCACACATAATGCTGCATAATTCTGTATTTTTTTAAAAAGAGATTTCCCCTTAAAAATAGAGGAAGGTGGACAAAGGGAATCATTGAATCTAAACAAAATGGCAGAGACAAGATACTTCACTTTCTGGATCATTTTCCATTCTGCCAGACACTTTTTTTTTTTTTACATTTTAAATATTTTAATTTTATTTCCATTCAGTCTATATTCATTTTTAATGCTTCATAAAATTCAAACACCACAAAATTTACCCATTTAAAGCATACAATTAAGTGGTTTCTACTATATTCACAGAGTTGTGTAACCTTTGTCACGAGCTAATTTTACAGCATTTTATCTTCCAATGAAACCTTGTACCCATTAGCAGTCCCTCCCCATTCCTCCCTCCCCTCAGCCCCTGACAACCACTAATATACTTTCTGTCTCTATGGATTTGCCTATTCTGGACATTTTTTATAAATGGAATAAAATAATATGTGGTCTCTTGTGCATAGCTTTTTTCACTTAGCATAATGTTTTTGAGGGTTCCTCCCTGTTGTGGCACATGGAAATACTTGCTACAACTGCTAAATAATATTCCACTGTATGGATATGACACATTTTCTTTATCCATTCCCAAGCTGATGGACATTTGGGTTGCTTCGACTTTGTGTTATTATGAAAAATGCTGTTATGAGCATTCCTATACAAATATTTGTGTGGACATATGTTTTCATTGCTGGGTCATATGACCATATGCTCAACATTTTACGTAAGCATACTCTATGCTTATCATTTTGAGGAACTGCCTAACTGTTTTCCAAAGTGTGCCAGCCACTCTTTGAGGTATCAATGTTTTAGTTCAACACATTCTGTTTTGTGAGGGATAGTGACATAATTTAAAAAACAAATAAACAAACAGACAAAAAACAGATAAGACCATAACCTCAAAAGACCTAACAGTTTGAAATAGAACTATAGACACAGCATCGGAATACCTTGGAATTTTGTGATTCAAATCCTCATTGACACCAAGTATACCCCAAGATAAATCTGCTAGTCTTTGTCTTGGCAATCAACATTCAGGCTTTTTCTGATGACTCCCACCTTTGCTTGCTATGTTGGCACTTGAACTGAAATCCCATTTTTCCATCTTATAAAATGTTGGGCACAGTCAACTTTCAAAAAGTTTCTATTTTTAGGAGTGTTGATATAACACATCAAAACATCTGGCTATAAATAAATTTATTATTTAATTTTAACATTAAAAATTTTATCAGACTTTCTTATATATTGCTTGTGGGCAGATATTAGGTTGTATCCCTAGTGCTTTATAATAGGGACTAGGGAGGCAACCATATTTGTTGAATTGAAACTAAATTGCTTTTACCCAAGATTCCAGCAAATCATTTTTAACTTGCTATACACAAACAAAAACTAATAGTCTAGGCACACAAAATGCAACATATGAGACTTTTGTGTGGATATGTGTATGAACATGCATGTGAATATGTTTCTGAATGTACAGTTTAATCACCTTTACAAAAGGACTACGAGTGATAAGCATTCTGAATACTACATGATGAATATTTTATGTTTCAGCAGCTTTCTTTCCCTGGAGAACAAACCTAAAGTACTCCTTTTACAACATTCTAACAGAAATCTACAAAGGCAAGTTAAAAAAGAACACACGTTTTTGCAAACAGGTTTCATTCTTCCTGAAAAGACTTTAAAATCATATATTCCTGCCCTGGGATTTGGTGGTCCTGTGCTAAGCTTAGAAAGAAAAATACATTCAGTTTATCTGTCAGAACTGCTTGAAATTAAGGCAGTCACCTTTTAAAAGGGTATATCACACAGAGTGACAAATGTCAGGTACGATTTATAAAAACTCAATACTATAAATATCTGATTGTTACTTTTCTCCAATTCCTCAAACTATATGGTTTAATATTTTAATGTGAGATAAAGAAACAAGTTTTTCTAAAATATTAATACTATGACAAACTTCATATCCTGGCTGTAAAAAGAAGCTCAATAAGTCAATAGCAGCATTCTTGCAACACATATATTCCTCCCTAGTTGGTGAAAAACATGCTGCCCTATAGATTTCCTTTGTCAATAGGAAAAAGTGTATTTCAAGGATTAGATTTACAGTCTAGAAAAAAAATCATAAAATTTAAATCAACATGAATTGATAAAATTTGTGAAATTTTTTTGAACTGAGAAATATTAAGAAAGAATTAAAGTGTGCCTAGACTTTTGTTCATATTTGAAATCAATATAGCTATCTATGTTTATATAAAGAAAAACCAGAGGCAGTGCTTGGTGTAAAATGATCTGTAATCCTGGAATCCTAGTTAAAATTAGCAATTTAAATTTGCTGAATGAGGTTACAGTGCAATATCTAATGCACGAATCACAGAGATTTGAGTACTTGCATAGTTGTTAAAAAATGTATCAAAAGGCCATAGGTTAACAATAATGAATGTATGCTACATTATTATTATTAAAATATGCAATCTTTGATAATAATTTATTTGTTTTACAAATGCACTGGGGGGTTAAAATTTTTCAATTCATCTGTGACAAAGCATGAAATTCAATATTGCTCACCATGACCAATCCATGAAATTTGTCAACTTTGTTCCTGATTTTCACAGGGCCTTCCTCTTAGATGAAATGACCCATTGAACTGAGAGCATAGCAATTTTTTCATCTATGGTAAATCAGTTTAGTTTCCTAGGATTTATTACAGGCTTCAGACTTGAGCCTTTTATGATTATGAACCACTATGTATATAATCTCAACCATATGGTGATTTATCTCACTGTTTTTTCCCCTTTCTGAAAGTAGTTTTCTAAAAGTAGTTTTTAACATGGGTTGCTAGAAGGAACAATCTGTAAACAATGGGTTTATTGAAAGTCAGAGTAGGTGAAAATTATAGGAAAATTGAAATCAAGGCTGTTAATTATTCTCAGAATATCTAACATAAAAGTCTCAAATTCACTGAAAATCAAGATTTATATATCTTCTTACTGGAATGTTATGAAAAGCAACACTTTACGTATTTATCGTAACAAATAGAAATATTATGTGAATTTTTTACTGTCCAAGAAACAAAAACTATACAACTATTTAGTCTTTCAAGATAAAAGTGACAATTTTAGAGGAGGATTTAAACAAAATGATATTAATGTTGTATTATAAGATCATTTCAAGGCTGGATGCAATGGCTCACACATGTAAACCTAGCACTCTGAGAAGCTGAGGTGGGAGGATTGCTTGAGCTCAGGAGTTCCAGACCAGCCTGAGCAAGAATGAGACCCATATCTACTAAAAATAGAAACATTAGCCAGGCATGGTGGTGTATACCTGTAGTCTCAGCTACTCAGGAGACTGAGACAGGAGGATCACTTGAGCCGGGAGTTTGAGGTTGCTGTGAGCTATGATGATGCCACTGTACTCTAGCCTGAGTGATAGAGCAAGACTCTATCTCAAAAAAAAAAAAATAGATTTCAACTTCTTCTATGTCATTACAAATTTGAATAAAATTAACCAGAAATCAAAAGCAGGTCAAAATTTTTAGATTTCTCTAAATTTTTTGTTGAGCTAAATAAAATATTTCAACATTTTTTCAATGTAATTATTTCTATTTCAATTTGCCATTACTAGGTAAGACACTAAAGCCTAATATTAAAAATGCAAATCTATGGCAGATTAACCAAAAGTGTGAAGCCATTAGATCTCTTTAAGATTTGGGTGTATTTTAGAACCATTTGTAAAAATTTATTTTGATTAGAGTATAAATCACTTTATATAAAATTAGAAACTAAAGTATAGTTTTAAAAGAGCAAAAAGCAACTAGATATGATTTTCTTTTTCATGGAGTATCAAAAAATGACTGAAATAATCAACCCATTCATATAATTTGATCATTTAAACATCTCAAATAGTGAAGCTCAAAATGTTCCTGATTGTATTGGAATTTAAGTGAATAGAATTAACCAATAGATATATAACACATTTTGGGTTAAATTGCTTTGAGAATTAAGAAACCACTATTGGTTGGTGTTAATTTTATACAATAGCCCAATTCATAACATGAAAAACACATATCAAGAAATTTCCACTTGCTACCTCACACAACTCAGTATATGAAGATAACTTTGTTAAATCACATTATATTATATATCATGATAGTTAAAATATATTTGATACTTACTTATATAATTCTGTTAATGGTGAAGTCAAAATGACTAATGTCGTAAATAGATTATTACAATGGGTATGAATTTTTAAAATTTTATCATCTATATACTCATGAGGTTTCAGAAGTTTCTGTACAGATGTACAAACTGACCATAACATGTTCTCAGTACATATTAAAATTGTTGTGACATCAAGTCTAATGGAAAGAAAAATAAGAAAATCATGTTAAACAAAATAATCCCTTTGCTTGGTATATAAACTTTCATCCATATCTCCTGTACTATGTATATGTAAGAATAGAAAGATTTGGTTAGATACCAGAGCTTCAGAGATAAAAAACAGATAGAAAGCATCAAAGATATCTTTTGAGTTTCCAGGTGTTAGATGACTCACAATACCATTATCCTTAGGAATGGTGAGGTCTATAATAATGTTTTAAGAGTGCTTTAAAAAAAAAAATGTTTATTTTGCATTATCAGGATTCTGTTCAAGAAACTCAAGAGAATGTCCTTGAAATTACATTGGGCAAAAAGAAGGTGAAAAGAAAAATTTGCTATTATCCACATAAATATGATAGGTAGAAATTTGGTAGCAAACAGTTCTCTCACCCATGTGTATGCTGTCAAAAAAAAAATTTACAAAGTTGGTAACGTTCTCTCAGCAAGTGGAAGATGAGAAGAAATGACAACAGAAGCTCAAATGCAGAATCCTATAGTTTCAGAAATTTCTACTATTAAATAAAATATTGAAAAATATGCTGTATTATTTATCTTATTCATAGACTTATTTCTTTGTTTCCATCTTTCTTGAGTTTTAACAGGGATTCAAAGATCTGTTTCAAGATTATATTGGTTTATGACTAAATTGAACATAACCTCAGTTAATTTCCCATTTTTTTAAATTTTAAACTCAGAGTTGAAGAAATAGAAGATGGAAATTTTGAAGCGATAAGAAGAAAAATAAGTTTGAACGTCTTTTAAAATGACATTTTGGCCTCAAATTTATTATGCACATAATAAATTTATATATATTAATAATATATAACACACATATAAGTTGTATATGTGGTTTGATTATATAATATTTAGAGGCAACTGGAATACTAAAAGCATCAGTAATAGCCTTTAGGAAGGTTTTATTGTACTTTGCATACACTTTCCTAATTGCTAAATAAACAATTACTAGTCCAAGATATATGTATACAAACACACACATATACACAATCTGATTTCTAAAATAATGATGGCTTAGGAATGACCATTCAAATAAAAATATTTATATATTTTACTTACAAAAACTAGAAGTAATAATTCTAGCATTGTATGGCATTTTTATGCAACCACCCAGAAAATAAAACCCAAAGTCTCTATAGTACAGTTAATTAATTAAATATACTACCTATTTCATGAGCTAACAGTAAATCTGATTTCAGAAACATCTCATAATGACTTGCCATCTCATAGTCAAAAGTGATTTATACTACATAAGGAAAAGAATGAAGGTATTCTTTGCTCTCAAAAGGAATTTTCCATCTATTCTTCAGAGCTCAAGTTTTTTCTTTTTTAAAAAAAGCTTGGTCAGTAATTCAAAACAGCCTGTGTAAAATACCATATTTATGAAACACTGTAGCAGGACCTAAGCGCCCTTCAAATTGCATGCAGCATGCTTTACAAAAACATGATCAGGAAATGATTCCTCCTGTAAAAAAAATCGTCTTATGTCTGTAGGTTCCTCCTCAAATATAGCTGAAAAATGTTTTTGTATACCTAAAAGACAGGTCTTAATCACATTAGATAGAATATTTATTTTTTAAAAAAGCCTTCTCTTCACGTAGACCATTGTAGTCATGTAAGCACATTTGTATAATATTCATTGTCTAGATAACTCACAGAATTGCACTATAATTCAGTCTTTTATTTAATGCTCAGTAACTTTGCTCCTTATTTTCTGTGATTTCACATTTTGTTGAACTGACTTTTAGTAATATACAGTGAAAAGAAAAGGAAAAATAAAGGAAAAAAGTAAAGAATTAATTAGAATATATTAAGGAGAAAAATGATTAGACAAAACAGTTTCCTTAATGAAGATAAACTTCTAAGATACAGGCTTTAAAAAAACAACTAAAATCCCCTGGTTGCATAGACACACTGTTCCATCATAGCACAGATGCTTTTTTCTCCATTTCCGGGCCTTAATTTTCTCTCTTTATCTCATTAAACTTTGTATATATATGTGCTAGATTACAAGACATCTTGAATCGTTTTTTAGAAACAAGTAGGTTCCATATACAATTTTAAGAAGAAAAAAAGAGCAAATTTATTTTGATTCAGGTTCTACATTTCCGCTGAAGTACCTCAGGAGAATTGAATATGATTTCCTTTCAGATGTTAGAAATATGTTAAATATACAAGGAGTAATGTCATGAGATTCAGAATAACATTCTGCTTTATACCAACTGATGAAAAAGTTTTCTTGAGGAACAATATTTTTCAGAACTTCAATTACCTTATCTGTGGAGTTCTCTTGTAACTGGGATGGGCCTGAGCGTATCTGGAGGCCAGTAGACCCAGAGATTTCTCCAGCACTTCTGCTAGAATCTCCTGGGCTAACTTAGAGGACAGAATGGTCCAGAGATCGTGATGAAGAGCCCAGCAGAAATAATGCCACATCTGGATTGAGAAGGAGCATCTTTCCCCCTGGCAAAACCACCACACATTAAACAATAGAATCACATCTTTCAAAATGTCGATTTGCTTCCTATGAACCTAATTCATTTAGGCTGAAAAGAAATAGCTGCAGAGATTGACACACTAGATCACCAAGCAAGGTTTTTGACAAGATGTAAAACATCCTTATTGACAAAGGAACGTATGTTTTATTTCAATTACAAGAGTCGATATTCTAATGCAAAGCCAGACCACAATCATTTAACCTAGTATGTTCTTGATGTACCTACTCCTAGCCTAGGGTTTAATATTTACTTTTAAACAATCAGCTTTGTAGTTGCTGAATAAGTCGTACTAACTAGTTTAAGATAGTGAACTGATTTTTCTACAATTAAAATCTGTTTTAAATTGTTTTAGTAGATACATTTTTCTACTAGCGTCATTGAGCTAATTTTATAAGCGCTTCAGATTTCACATTATAATGAAATGGCAGGAACAAAAATAAACTTGCATACTATATTCTTATGAACATTCTTGAAATCAAGTGAGATTGGTAACTATTGAATGAAGATTATTGCATTAGGTTATTTTGCCTATGGTGAAATTTGTTTAATAACGATACTAGCAACAGATACTACAATAGTCTAATTTTACAAGATTTTGTAATGAACAATGAACATACCATCATTTCTTAGTATTTTTAGGGTACTTCATACTTCTAAGGGCTATATTCTCATTCTTTTCCACCCCTCTACAGATCTCTCCTATGTGCCAAGTTTTCCCTGACTGCAGAGGGAGACCTAACAACGGCCAAGGCCAAGGGGAACAGGCAGAAAGGAGAAGGTAGCCTCAAGTGAATTACAGGCACTGAGGTAACATGCAATCCCGGAGGTATGCTAGTAGTGTGACCTCATTTTCTTCAAACTAGATCAAAAGATTATTTGAAATAGGAAGAAGAGAATGCACTCTTCAAGCATTATCCTGATTATGCTAATATATCAAAAGTTAAACTAGTAAAATGTCTTTTTTTTTTTGATACAGAGTCTCATTTTGTTGCCCAGGCTAGAGTGCCGTGGCGTCAGCCTAGCTCACAGCAACCTCAAACTCCTAGACTCAAGCAATCCTTCTGCCTCAGCCTCCTGAGTAGCTGGGACTACAGGCATGCGCCACCATGCCTGGCTAATTTTTTATGTATATTTTAGTTGGCCAATTAATTTCTTTCTATTTTTGGTAGAAACGGGGTCTTGCTCTTGCTCAGGCTGGTCTCGAACTCCTGAACTCAAACAATGCGCCCACCTCGGCCTCCCAGAGTGCTAGGATTATAGGCATGAGCCACCACGCCTGGCCAAACTAGTAAAATTTCCTATCATACCTCTAAGTAATTCTCTTTGACTTAAAATTTCTGCTTTGCTCACTATTTATATTTCTCAAACAAATGTCAGCTAAAAAAAAAAATCTGCTGTTCTTTTGTACCAAAAGTTGATAGTCTTATGCAGATACTCCTATTAGAATTTTCTTTACACATTACTCTTCTGATAGTTTCTTTGATTACTAAAATATTTTGCAGTTGCTGTAACAATAATAATTTATACTTATTATATTGACTTTCATGTGGAATTTATAAATGAGTAGAATTGTTATTCTTTGGGTAGGAAATTTGGTTATCAAAATGTCAGAGTCAAGTTCAAACTGGAGGGAACTTTGGCTACTGGCTTCTGATTTCCCAATTAGATGTGCATCTAAACTGTTAAAAGAAAAAGAAATTATAAAATTGATGCTGAAGTAGCAAAATTATAGTTTCTTATGGTTTCTTTGTTGTATGTTCTATGATGAATACTTATTAAACTAAGAAAGGAGTTTTAAAGCTTCATTTTCTCATACTTTTTACGTTGCATATAAATTAAAACAAAACTGACCCAAGCCAATGTAGTGAATAATATGAATGATTTATACAAACTTTCCTCCCGGCAATGAATGGGTGCTAATCATAATGTGATTAACATGATTTCTCATATTTTTCAGAACATGAAAAACCAATTTCCTTAATAGCTACCTTTTATCAATAAATGAGAAAATTTAGGCATACAGATTTCTTCTCTTAAAAGTAAAAAACCTCATTTTTAAGATTTTTTAAAATATAAACTTCATGTTTACTTGAAAATATTCCAAACTGGTCTTTGTTCTAAAAATTCTTTTAAAAATTCATACAACTTCACTGTATGCAAGGGTTTTCATTCAACTAAATGTGATTCATTTATTTTTCTGACCTGTTTCCCTATTTGTTGTCATTTCAAAAGTCTTCTGCTAGTAAACATCTGTTATTTTTGCAGACCCACTATAATGTAAACAGATGTGAGCTTTTATTTAGATTATATATCAGGAAACAAGCAGCTGGGCTTTATTATAGAAGCCACTCAATATTATCTTTGAACAGACAATTCTTTATTCTTTGACTATTGGAAAACACAAGTTTCTAAAATTGAGCAGATGTCAACTATACTAAAAGCTTAATTTTAAACATGTAATCTGAACACCCACTGTGCCATCTGACCAGCACCTCATCAGAGAGATACAGAATTCTTTGACTCTCAACCTGACAGTTTAGAAAATGGAAATAATGTATCTAGGGCTCACTTGCTATCACAAAACATGAGCAAATATTGCTCCATATCTTGTAAATTCTTTTACTATTTCTTTACTATGCTCTGCACATGGCGATAGGTTACCTGGAGATCTCTAGCCTACTCTTTGCCTCTAGTCAGGCAGATATCATCTCCTTTCCTCTCAAAACAGGCCTGATAAACATACTAGTGATGTTTCACAAATCAGTTGGAATTATGGGGAGAGGAGAAGAAAGGGGTGCAGGAAGTGAGATAAAACCATGCCAGGTACTTCAGTTGTCAAAACAGTTTTAAATATGTGCTATTTTTAGAAGGTTCTTATTTTTGGTAAATAGAAAAGCAGTATCACTTTATTTTTCTGAGCATAAATAACCACCAGTAACTCTGCAATTAAATTGTAACTACTGACCATGTAAGTATATGGAAGCTACAGTACCATGTAATCACGGGGTAACTATCTCGTTATTTCTGTCTTTGAAGTTACAGCCTTGTCATAAGATCTAAGAGCTGCATGTTACATGGTAATTTGGTGTTTCTTTAAAAAATACTTGGTAACTTCAATAACAGGTTCTCAATGCATCTACTTATTATTTATACTATACAACTATTCTAGCTCCTAATTTGCATAAGAGGAAACATAATACCCCTGTGTTGAACATACAGTGAGATGATACCTGTTCTTCACTGAAAACATCATATAAAATTGCTCGTTAGTACACTGACATACTGAAATAGTTTGAAACATGAGATGGATTCATTTTCAACCTCTCTGTTTACCTTAAGGCAAATAAGGAAGCTGAGATGCTGCCAGGAGAGAGGAAGACCAATACTTTCATTCTTATCTCAGGCTACCAGCTGCACTGTACCACTTTCTTTTTCTCATTCTGCTCACTGCTACCACCACTGTTTGAAGTATGTCAGGTTTGGAGAACCCTATATGAAGGCTCTTGCAAAAAGAAAAACTATCTGGGAAGGGCCTCTAAAGGAGAGATGAAATGGCCTTAGAAAAAGTGGAAAGTCCTTTACGAGAGCTTCTTATTAGTTGCTCCTCTGTGTTGTGGCAACGTTTATTATAATATCTCAGGCATAAATGGAGCCACAGGAACCTTGAGTGCCAGGAGAGTGACAGGAGTGACTCTGTTGAATAGAACTCCACTCTGCTTTTCTCTGTACTCTATAGTGATTAGGACAATTAAGAAATGAAAGTCACACAATCTAATCCAGAGGAAAGGGTGAAATCAAAAAGCTAATGAAGCTGGGCTTGGCTGTGGAATTTTTTTAAAACCCTGATTACCTTTTATTAAGATATAAATGTTTCACCCTGCCCTGGAATTTCAAATACTGTGGTCCATGTATAATCAATGAGATTTAGGGGAAGGGAAACTAATGAAACCTGATAATGAATAATTTTAATTGATACTGGGTTTGCTTGCATTGGGAATCATTAGGCTTTAATTTGCTAGAAATTTGGGATTTCAAAACATGGGCTAAATGAAAATAGGTAAGCTATAAATGATCAGATGGGTCTTAAAGTATACTCATAAAAACATACAATGAGAAGGAAAAAATAAGTACAAAGAATAAAGCTACTTAATAAAAAGTATTTATCAAACACAGATGGAAATATATAACAAGAAAAAAATTCAAGGATACACATAACTTGGTATCTTTGGGGAAAAATACAAGGTTGTAGCATTTTGGCATTGCTATCTCTTTGAGTTTTCATTGTATCCCATTATATTCCAATTTATTTAGCACTGCAACATTGCAGCTCAAATTAAGTTATTTTTACTTTTAAGCAGAAGGAGAGTTCTGATGTCTAATTTATTTCAGGTTTTTAAAAACAGTGTTTTTCCTAAGTACGAATTCAATATTTAAAAAATATTATCCTAACAGCCTTCGTGTGTTAGTAATGCCAAGCTCATGTTTCTAATTAGCCAGAAAGCAGGTAGGCAGTAAAACATATTTGTGTAAAAAGGAGGGATAGTAAACTTAACTTCACACCTCATAAAAAGCTTTGTAGTCATCCCAGTGGTGGCTCTCAGCATCCTGTAAAATGCTTGTAGCACAAACCCTGACGCAGTAGTTCGTAACCTGAAACTGTAGAGTGTTGATGAATTCCTGATATCGTTGGACAGGCACCAGGAATATGGGTCTGTTCAGAGAGAATGATCAAAGAGACAGAGATTTAAGGCCTGTGCAGTAGGAGGTAACAATCTCCAGTACTACAAATGGTTTTGATTATTAGATATCAATCATTCATTTCCTCTTAATGCTGAAGTCTGCATCCACATTCACTTTCCAAAAAGGAAAAAAAAAAAAAAAAGCTGGTCTTTGTTTCACAAGTCCTTTGAAAATGTACATCTGCTGTTTTACAAATATGCACTTCAACTTGAGACAAACTGCATTGTCAATACATCATTCAAAAATAAAAGTATTCTTTGTAAGCCTATTATTAGAGAGCAGTGCATTATTTAGGCATTAGGTTATCGCTATTATTAGAGAACAACATGCACTTGTCAGAAGCAACTTTTATAAAGCTATCACATGTCCCTTTTTATTTTTAAAATATTGTAATTTTGTAGATGTCAATTATCTCATAAACTGTTTTAGTATATTCTGTAGAAACAAAATGATTTCTGACACATTTAGTTTATAAATTCAAGTATGAATCATATCATCTGACTACTTGTGAGAATTAAAGAAGTATCATAGTTATATTCTACCTCAGCCAAATTTATCTTACTTGTATCTTTAGCTATTTATAGAACACTGCTTTCTTTCATAACTAAGGCCTTGCTAAGGCTGAATAAAGAATATAGCCTAGATTCTTAGGATCACACTGGACTGCTAAGTTCATGTTTTACCTTTGCAAGGAGCCAAGTTATGTCTGGAGGGTACAAGGGCAACCAGAAAGACCATGTGGTAATTGCTACCTGTGGTCATTTTTATCTCTATACAGAAAACATAGTTCCTTTTTAGACTACAAATACATGACAATTAAGACTGTCTGATGCTTCCTCTTCTAATATTATATTATGGATAGTTTATTAATAAATGGATGTCCTGAAGTATGCTTACATTGGTCATTAGAATACATTAAATGCATTTATTCACCATGTCAGCACCATGTCAATGTGACTTACAAAATGGAAGGGTACATTTAGTCATGTCATAACAACAGGGGGAAAACAGTCGCTTCGGATTAGGGTATACAAAATGCAAGGGTCTTTTGAGCATGTCTTTAGAGACAGTACCTATCCTCCTATCTATGTACATATCTAGTTTAATAAATCCCATGCTCCACCTTTTTGACATTTCCTAGTCAAGACAAATGAAAATAATTCACCATGTAAATTAAGATTTTCTCTTTCTCAAACCTTATCAAAACCTAACTCCTGTGATATCCAAAGATGACATGTATCATCTTAACTTAAATGACACTCACTTTTTAGTAGTTTCTTTCATCAAATGCTCATATTGTGTGAAATGTTGGAAGACATACACTGCTGTGGAGAGGAGTGTGTGCAAGTTTTTCAGGGGTGCTCTGGAAGGAACCTCCTTGCCTCTCTCTTGCAGTCTCTCCAGGACAGCTGTTGCCACTTTACAAAAGGCTTCCACCAAGTTTGCTCTAATTTCCTGAAAAGAATCATCTCTGCATGCCAGAGCCAGTGGAAGCATTGTGTCAAGTTTTTCCATGATGTCAGAACAAAACTAGGGAGAAATAAATGTGGCACTGAGTTATTTGTACTCTGACAGCACCAAGTAATTTATGTACAGTGGAGTCAAATTCCTAAATAATGAATTTGGCATCAGACATAAATATAATGACGCAGCTTTATAATAATCGATTTCTCAGTTGTAGAAAGTTAAATGTTTTATGTCAAATAAGGAAATACCAAAATGATGCTTCTTTATATATAACCTTCAAACCTTATGCTTACCAGACAGGCATTATGAAAAACTCATGAACCAGCTTTACATGACAATATCTTTATTTATAGTTAATAGAACTCAGAAAATATGTATCCTTGATATAACAGTTGCATTATTTTTGTATTTATTTTGATTTTCTTTTGATGAATTTCTATAAAAGGTTTTTTAGAATTAAATACCACATATAAACGCCAGTTTAATTTAAATAATCTAGAAGCATCAGAAACGATCTCATGTAGCATCTTCTTATTGGTAAGGTGACAGCAACTTTCAGAAGTAATGTGTCTAGTTTTTCACTATTTATTGCGTATCTACTCTTCTGTAATGGCAGAGGGAGGCATGGTAGATGCGAAGGTGAAGGCCGCCTCCACATCAGACCAGCCAACAGAGTTCCCTAGGGAATGTTCTGGAGCCTCAGGGTGACAGTAGCAGAATAAGGAGGTCATCTCCAAGGATTCTCTTTTTAAAATATCCCAACCATAGGTTGCTGAGTTCATATGCCAAGTAACTGCATTTACTTCCTATTTTCTCAGTATGTTTTGTGATTTTCAAAACACGTATAAGGATGTAAGGCTGATGCTAATGAAATGGGTTGTTCACTAAGGTGTAAATAAAGGTTTTTAAAATTGCTCAAACCATAAAAAGATACCCCCCTTCAACCTCCTGAATGTCTCCTAGAGTCATTTAAAGGTAAAACCGAAAGAGTTTTTCCAGTGTTTCCCAGCTCCCCGTGAAGACACAGCAGTCCTATTTGGTTGCCTCAGATTTATAGAGCAACAAGCTATTATAGCAACAGGTGTAAGTCCTTTTTTGTAGCAGTAGCCCAAGGATACCAGAGGAGAAAACTGGTTCTGGGTCAAGTATCAAGTATTTTCCAAGTGACTTCACTATTTTATCTATGGGTTCCTTTTGCAATGCCTTATGTTTTTTAAAAATCCCATCATACCAGTCAGCAGTTTGAAAGGATTTCATTTGATACCTGCCTTTGCAATTTTCTTGGGTTGTTCCTCCTCAGGAAACACATGGCTGTCTTGCCAAACTTGCTGGACATTTACAAGGTTCATAGCATAGCTCACAGCTGAAGACCTTTCATTCTGTTCCTGTTGGAGAATTTTTGTGGAAAAATCTTCAGTTGCAATCGTTATGCTACGTGCCACGGGAAGAAACGCTTCTTTAAATGCACTTCTCCAGCTAAAATCTAGTAAAGTAGCCTGAAATATAAATTTATATAAAGTCATATTAATTTTAACTCAGCAACAAATGTTCCTATTGTTATAGATACAAAATTATTACTTTCATTCAACATTGAATATAGATATTCTTTGATATACTATAAAAGCCATTCTTACAACCTGAAAAATATTACCTAGTGAATAAAGCAATATACAAAAACATGTGCATTCTTTACACACAGTAATATGCTGACATTTCATTTTAATTCATCAGTGGATTTAATAAAAAACTTTTTTCAAAATTTAATCTCTTAAATATAGTTCAATAAAGCCATCTTTACGAGAACAGAAAGCTATACTTACTATTTATCGCATAAAGCAACCTTTAAATTCAATATATTTAATAAAGTCTAAATTAGATTTTTATAGTCTTTTTTATAGTTTATTGTTAACAAGTATTGCAACATAAGACAGCATTTTATATTCAATCTTTTATTTCTTTTTCACTCTCAGAAATCCAGACAAGCCAAAAAATAGCAATAAGAAATAAATTTCTCAGAAAACACACCACGGTACCTTTCTAGATTTCTACTTGCTTAAGATTTTATTTAGTTTCTCCACTACAAAGTGGTAAGAAGTATTACTTTTGTTCCAAGAATGAAGAATTTAAAAGATCTGCATGGTTCTGTGTGTAGTGGGGAGTAGAATGGGTTGGGGTAGAGGCTGGTGTCTTGTTTTCTTTCCTCTTTTGGTCTATGGCTCATATGGTGATATTGTTATGAATGTATATTTCCCCCAAGTTCCCTAACTTTCTCTAAAGTACTAAAGACACCATGGGTAGTAGGCTAACCCTATGCTTAGAATTAGTCTTTCCCTGTTTTAACGTAACCTTGTTTATAATAATATGCCACCTACTCCAACTTCAGAATACCCTGGGCTCTACATCCCTGACTGAATTACTTATTTTTCTAGATCTCAGGTTTTTTGTTGGAAAAATAATGGATCTGAATTGGATGGTTTCTATGATCCCTTTCAGTCTAAAATGACTGAGATTATGGATTCTAAGCCAAATTTGCTTGGATGTACACCCCATTCAGCATTAATTTACTGCTTTTTATATATACCCGTCCAAAGTAATAAAGGTGATTCATTTTCTAGAACTAAAATTCTATGATTCCAAGCCTCTATAATCAGAAAAAGTGCCTCTTGTTCTCATTATACTCATAATTAAGTTGTAACTGAACTTTCCTTTTCAAAGTTTATTTGGACTTTTAGCATCATAGGGCCTGACACACATCTCTTTTATCTTATGTTTGCATAAAATTAATTAATAATAGAATCTATTCTGCTCATATAATTTTCTTTCTTATAAGTGAAACTTTAGAAGTGGCGTAGTTATAGCCTTGTGCTGTAATAGTAATTCCTTGGGACATATTGATGATAGAAATGGAAAAGGGAATCTACCTCCATGAAAATTAAAACAAAAACAAAATCCTGATTTTTGTGCTCCCCATCAAGGCATGTCTATTCATTAAAATCATTCATTTATTCATTCATCAAGAAAATATATCCTGGTAAAAATTGCCATTAATTGCCATGGCTACAGTGAAAAAAAAATTTTGTGTGTGCAGTGACAGTTACCTTTTCCCATGAAAATTTATATATGATTATAATACATTGGCCTGTCTGAATTCTCTTTTCAAAATATTGAAAAACAACACATTAATAGTTCCTTTTAAAAAGAAAAGTGGGCCAGTCATGGTGACTCATGCTTGTAATCCCAGCACTTTGGGAGGCCAAAGCAGGAGGATTGCTTGAGGCCAGGAGTCTGAGACCAGCCTGAGCAACATAGCAAGATGCCAACTCTACAAAAAAAAATTTAAAAATCAGCTGGGTGTGGTGGTACACGCATGTAGTCCTAGCTCCTTGGGAGGCTGAGGCAGGAGGATCCCTTGAGCCCAAGAGTTTGAGGTTGCAGTGAGCAATGATCAGGCCACTGCACTCCAACCTAGGTGACAGAAGAAGACCCTGTCCCCCACCCCCCCAAAAAGAAAAAGAATGAAAGAAAGAAAATAAAACTGAAACCTTTACTTACTCAAACCTCCTTCTAAAAGTCTATTATTCTTATGATATATAGTTTGCTTAGTTCCCAGCTGATATTTGTCATCATACATATTCCAGTTAGAATAGAGAACATTTACTAGTTGATCCAAGAAAAAAGAGAGACATGATTTTCTGTTCTGTGCACAAACTAGTTATCTAATTTCTTGGTACTGATTTTGATTTTTGGTTAAAGCATAATATATAACTTTGAATTTCCTGATTATTTCTCTTGTTTTCTAGGTTAAAATGATATCTTATTTTATTTTTTAAATATTTACCTAGTATATAAAGTACCCATTCAGAAAATAGAAATCCTTCAACGTATTTAAAAAGGAAGCACTTTAATGCAGTGTGTTGGTTACCCAGGTGATAGAAGATTTGAGGAGTCAAATATGGATAGGCTGTGAAGCAAGACAGATATTAATAGAACAGGAAGCCACAACCAGCACTTGGGCTGGAGGAACAAATGAAGGGGACTGAGTATGGGAGACCAGCTCCCACCAGTTGCAGATAAAATCAGACTTTCCAGGTGGAACCGGAATCATGCAGGGAGGACTGTATGGTGGCAGCAGGGCTGATGGGAGAAACAGAGAAGTCACAACCTGCTCCCTAAAACAGAGGGAGGGGAAGAAATATCTTGGATTCTCCATAACTCCTACACTCCAGTCTTCCATCAATGCCTTCAATTGGCCAAACCTTCCCAGCACCCTGAAAGCAAGGGAGGCTAGAAGATGTAATTCTCCACCATATAGAGCAGAGCAGAAGCATGGTAATGGATCTAGAGAACAAACAAGCACAGGTTGGGCACACAAAAATATGAGGCCAGTTCAAACTATTCTTTCCTTTCCCTTTTTAATCTCCGTTTCCTCACCTTTGAACAATCATCTCCAGCCTACAGTTTCAAAGTGCAGACCCTGAGTCAGGATGAGAACAAAGATCTCTTGACTTGCACCTCCTTACTCCTCCCACGGAACAGATTGTACAAGAAAACAGTATCCTCACTAAATAGAATTTTCTCAAAAACTTTTAAGCCAATTTTCAATCAGAAATTATTTTTTTAGTGGCAAAGGACAAAACTCAAGGCATTTCGATTCATAATGGACTCAGGGACATATGATGATTACATTATATATGAATTTTAAGAAAACCACCCTTTTTTCCTCACTTACCTCTTTTACTGGTAGCAATTGCTCTGAATAAGTACTGGCTTCGTTTGCTCTAGGTTTTCCTATTACTCCTCTATTGGATTTCTCCAAAATTCCTAAGAATAGAAAAGAAACACACAAACATACATTTAAAAGGAAAACATACTGGATGTGATTAATAGATTCAGGTTAAAATTAATTATGTAGGAAAGCTCTATGCACAGTATATACATAACACATGCACATACACAGTCAGCAAGATGTATGGCAATGTCACCATTACAATACGGGCAGAATCAAGATACCTAGAGTCCTTTTCCATATGCAGCTTGATGAAACCTATATGCTAGATATATTCATACTTAATGTATATGAATATATAATCTGTAAAATAAAAACCCATTTGTCATTAATCCATTCTCATGATGATAATGTATAGTAAGTTAAGAGTACAGAGTAAATATTAATTTCCTTGTTCATTTTAAAAACAATTCTAAGATAATACATTTAAAAACTGGCGGTGTTTCCTAGCACACTAACACTTCCCTTCTTGAAATAAAGAACAAAAATACATAGATAAACATCACTTTTGGAGGCCAAGGCAAGTGGTTTGTTTGAGCCCAGTAGTTCGAGACCAGCCTGAGCAATATAGTGAGTCCTGTTTCTATAAAAAAAACTTATAAAAATTAAAAATTAGCCTCTATGGTGGCATGCACCTCTAGTGTCAGCTACTTAGGAGGCTGAGGCAGGAGGATCACTTGAGCCCAGGAGTTTGAGGTTGCAGTAACCTATGATGATGCCACTGCACTCTGGCCCAGGCACCAGAGTGAGAGCCTATCACAAGAACATAAAAAAATAAAAAGAAAAATTATACTCTTAAGCATATCAATGATTCATTGGAAAAACACAAATACTGGGGCAGATATAAAATCATCCCTAGCTCCTAAAATAAAATATTTCCTCGATTTTTATTTTTCACAATTAAGAAAACTCTTTTTGATGGGTAAAAAATTGATCTACAAAAATGTAATGAATAAATACTCCAAAAACAAATATTTCCACCTTTCCATTAAGGGTATATTAATGATAGTTTGATTCAATATGAATAATTCAGCATTTACCTTTTTTCCTCTCAGACTTGGTATGTGATGATGAATTATACAGATAGGCTAATTTTTCTTTTTTTTCTAATTTACCAAGAATTGTAATAATTAGTTACTCCTTATGCCCTGGGCAAAGCAAATTTCAAAACCAACATTCCTGTACATAAAGTACACTGAAAGCAAATATTCCATTTGGTAGGCAATAGCACCACCCTTTTGGGAAGTTTTTATCAGAGTTTATTCTGAGGAAAAGTTTTCATTAGTTCTAGTGTTTTGTAATTATTTTGGGATTGTGAACACTTCTGATAACTTGATTAAAGTGACAAACACTGCATACAGAAGTGCACAATATGACTGTATGGCAGCCATGTGTGCATCACTCACTCACACACACACACACACACACACACAACTGGGGATTCCCAGGCCCTCTTGTCGAGCTCATTCATGAGCAGTATGAGCCCATGACTCCAGTTTAAGAATTCTGTTCCATTTGTCACGAAACATCACAACATAGAAAAGGTTTTAGACTCAGTGTTATACCATTTAAGCTAAAAAGCTTTTTCTATGGTTTGCATTTTATGATGCCTTTTTAAGAAGATGGTGTTCTAAATAAGGATCAGTTCCAATTGAAATAAAATACAGATTAATCATAGATTTTTAAACAAAGAAAATTAAAACTACAAATCTATAAAAAGCCAGGCACGGTGGCTCACACTTGTAGTCCTAGCAAAGTGAAAAGCTGAGGTGGGAGGATGGCTTGAGGCCGGGAGCTAGAGACCAGCTTGAGCAAGAGTGTGACCCTGTCTGAACAAAAAATAGAAAAATTAGCCAGGTGTGGTGGTGTGCCCAGGAGTTTGAGGTTGCAGTGAGCTATGATGATGCCACTGCACTCTAGCCTGAGTAACAGAGCAAGACTCTGTCTCAAAAAACAAAACAAAACAAAACAAAAACAAATCCCATTAAAAGATCCACACAGAGAAGACTTTGCAGGACACAAAATACAGAAACCATAAAATAATTCCACACAACAAAAATATCATTAACAGTAAAAATAGGTACGACAAACTGACGTGGCAATCTTTCTCAAAATGTCCACTTTTAGAAAATTAATAGACTTTATGTTTTAGAAAAGTTTTAGGTTTACAGAGAAATTGAGCAGAAAATACAGAAAGTTCCCACGCACTTCCTTCCTGCTGCCATAAGTCTCCCCTGTTGTTAACATATTGCAATGATGTGGTACATTTGTTACAATTAATGGACAAATATTGAAATATTATTATTAACTAAAGTCCACAGTGTACATTAGGGTTCACTTTTTGTGTTGGGCAATTCTTTGGGTTTTGCCAAATCCATGATGTCATGTATCCACCATTACTGTATCACACAGAATATCTTCACTGTCTTAAAAATCCCCTTTGCACCATCTATGCATTCCTCCTCCCCTACCCCTTCCTCCTGGCAACCACTCATCCTTTTACTGTCTTTGAAGTTTTGCCTTTTCCATAACGTCATACAGTTGGAATCATACCGTGTGTAGCCTCCTCACATTAGCTTCTCTCACTTACAATATATGGTTCCTCCTTAAGGTTCCTCCATGTTTTTTCAGGGTTTGACATCTCATTTCTTTTTATTGATGAATAATATTCCATCGCATTGATGTACCATGGTTTGTTTATCTACTCACCTACTGAAAAATACTTAGTTGCTTCCGAGTTTTGGCAATTACAAATAAGGCTGCTATAAACATTCATGTGCAGGTTTTTGTGTGGATGTGAGTTTTCCACTCATTTCGATAAATACCTAGGAAGCGTAATTGCTGGATCGTATGGTAAAACTATGTTTAGCTTTGTAAAATACTGCCAAACTGTCTTCCAAAGAGCCTGTACCATTTTGCATTCCTAACAGGAATGAATGAGAGTTGTTCCATATCCTTGCCAGAATTCGGTGTTGTTAGTGTTTTGGGTTTTAGCCATTCTAATAGGTGTGTGGTGGCATCTTGTTTTAATTTGCATTTCCCTAATGACATGATGTTGAGCATCTTTTCATATGCTTATTTGCCATCTGTATATCCTCTTTGGTGAGGTGTCTGCTCAGATCTTTTATGCATTTTTAAACTGGGTTGTTTGTTTTCTTGTTGAATTTTAAGAGTTCTTTGTATATTTTGGATACAAGTCCTTTATCATATATGTGTTTTGCAAATATTTTTTCTTAGTCTGTGACTTATCTTTTCATCTTTTTTATGACCATATCCTTTTACTTGGCAATTCCACTTCAGAAACTTACCCTCCAGATATAGTTGTGCACTATTATAAACTATAATATATAACTATATAAAAAATAGTTCAGGGAAATTTGCCCTATCATTGCTTGTGGTAGCAAATGAAGAGGAAATAAAAATCCCCAAATTTGCATCAATGAATAGCTGGTTAAATTATGATACAGGCACCAACAAAAAACTATTTCAGTTAGAAAGAATGAGGTGTTTCTACATTTTCTGAACTTTTAATAAAAGAGACCATATACATAGTATGATAGGATTTTGAGTTATGTTAACATGGGGATATAAACAGAACAAGTTATTCATTTGTCCTGTACAAAAGTTTTACTATGTGCATGTGGTACTATTCAAAAACAATTTTTGAAGAAGAAAAAATAATAAAGATCAAGTTGTTAATGACATGAAGTGACAACATTTGGATTCTTAATGTCACTTTACTTTCTTTAGATAGCTCATAAAACCAGCTAATTTAAAAGGCATTTACCCCAGAAAAATAGCACTAGTTTGAAGTATAAGCTTTGTAGATCTGTTTCTGGAAATAACTATGTGCCATTGTGCTGCTATAGTTTAAGACTTATGGGAAAAGTTAATTATCTTGTATTTATCATTTCACTCCCAAATACATTATGTTTATTCACTCAAAGTAATGTGCTCAGATGTTTATACAAACCATCTGCCTATATTCAAGATGAGTAAGGAAAAAAAGAAGCTTCCAAGACTTCTTTTTCTTGCTGGTGAGCAATTCTATAGTAAGATAGAAAATGGATTGTCATGGATTATAATCTTTAAAATATAATCACTCCCAAACATTGAAAAGAATTTTTAAAAAACTTAATTCTATACAGAGAAGCAAGAAGGATCTTTTTAGGTAGGACTAGTAACACAAAATCCTCATTAATAAGATACCTTGTAGTTTTAATGAATGGCGGCATTTTTATATTTGTTTGGAATTCAAAATGGTCAATTTCAAAATTTGGCAAGGTAAAACTTCATGAGCTCTGTGAACATGTAGAGAATTAGTTTACATATTTAAAATATGTTGAAGATTCTATACATTTATTATCATTGTCTAGACAAAGTAGCCCATTTTTGGCTCATTGCTCTAAAATATGGCTACTTGCATGCAATTAACATTGGTTCCTTTAAGAGCATGCCTAGATTAAGAACCTCAGAAGAGTGCAGAGGGTCACAAGAATACCAGCTGCTCAACAGCTTCCCCTACAGAGTTCTCTGTGGTTCATTTTACACTTCTGGTTAGTTTCCACACTGCCACTTTCTTTCATAGAGAGTAGAGGTTGGCAGTACTTCCCTGTGACATCCACTTTCACACCCAAATTGGTCTTCATAGGTTCCCATTGTGTGCACTACAAAGCAATGTGCCTCGTTGGCAGCTCTAAATGGGAACTACAAGTCTTTCTTTTCTTCACTGTTCTTTTTCTGGCTCACAAGCAACCTCCCACCAAAAGCTGGATCTGTAGAAGAGACTACATCCAAGAGATAATACCATGAAAAAGTATGAAGAGAAGCCCAGGTGGCCACCTTGCAAATTTCCAATGTGGAAGCCTTCGACCTCTCTGCCCAAGAAACAGCTAAAGTCCTAGTGTAATGAGCTTTACAAACCCTAGGAGCCTCTTTACCTTAACTACATACGCCTCCCTAATACAATCCCTTAACCATCTAGCTAAGGAACTCTTAGAAGCCATTTGACCCCTCTTAAGACCCCCTAAGAGTACAAACAATCTTTCAGAAGATCTGAAATCTTTGATTCTTCTGAGACAAACCCTAAGTGTTCTTCTTACATCCAATTGAAGCAGCCATTGCTCTTTGTCATTGCTGGGGCTAAAGAAAAATGAGGGCCAAGAAACCTCCTGGTTTAGATAAATCTCAGATGCCACCTTTGGAAAAATTGAGGAACTGCCCAAAGAACAACTTTATTCTGAAGGAGCATTAGAAATGCCCCATAAATCAAACCCCAGACTACTCCATAGATATCATCGCCTAATATAGTAAGGCATCGTAATAATCAAACAATGTCCTATCATTTTCTGAAGTGACAAAAATAGAATACCATAAAATTATGACCAAACAAAAGTAAAAAATATAATGAGTAAATATCTTTTCTTTCTCAGAAAATATTTCTTGTGTCTCTACAAAATCTCTTGTCCACATTCAAATTACTAAAAGAACTGCCAATTTGGCTAAGTCTATAATATTAAACATCAAAGTAAAAAGTAAAATATTTGGTTAATCATCTTTATATTTTCTCTATGTGATGTTAAGCACTTGGGTATTTTAAAAACATCTGCACAATGAAAAAAAACCCCTCACTTTTCATCAGATTGTTTGGGTTACATAGACATAGTAGGCAACTCTTTCCAAGACCTTTATTAGCAAAATATGCTCCAATCAAAATAAACACACAGGAAACCAAGTGATTTGCTCCTTTCTTTTCTTTTTTTTTTTTTTTTTTCCATTCTCTCCTGCACAGGATTCTAAGCAAAACATTAACTATCAGGAACACCCAATTGTTAACTTATGATACATTTGGTTTCCTTAATCATCTTTCAAGAAATCTTTTCCTTCCTGATTGAAGAGACCAATGCTTTTGATAAGAATTGATTAACTTGGATACACTGAATAAAACATTTAAGATTTTGCTTGACAATCTCCCTCAAGATCATTCTTCTCAGGGAGTCATTTACATAAAGTTGTGTCAGATTAAATCAATCTTGGCTTTGTTACCAAAAAAATATGAATTTCAACAATGGAGAGTACATAAATCACAAGGGGATGTTCTAGTACTCATACATTTCTTATACTTGCCCTTCCAAATTCCTTCTATAGCCTGTGTTTAATTACCCACAAAGGTGTTTATATAGTACACCTTTATTAATACTGAAGTTGCTTTTGTCTGCCTTACTGCTTATATGATAACAAATTTGGGATAAGACATTATATTGTGTCATAATTATATATCTGCTCCTGTTGATTTTATTCAGCAATAGTAACCATTGCCCTCAAATATACAGTACGTGCAAGTCTCCACATTGTTTGATCTTAATCTAATAGAGTTGAACCAGCTTTTTCAAAATTTTTCTCCTTTTTCCTGAAATCAGCATGTCAAATCTTTACTTCAGTTTTGGCCATTTCAGCTTTATATCTTTACAATAGCTCTCTAACACAATTCTAGTTTTGAAGTTATGCTGTCCTTAAGAAGAATAAAGTTCTCAGAACTGACCTAATTTTTCAAGGGCCTGGCCTAGGACCAATACAAGATGATTCCAAATGGCTAGGGGCCTAGATGTTTTGCAGTTCATTCTGTTTCTTGATCCATACCTTAGAAAAGATCTACTAGCAATATGGATGAGAGATGCCAAATGTTAGCCAGGCATGATGGATAAGTACCAACACCAGATGTCAACGGCTTGAGACACAAACAAGTCAATCAAAAATTAGGATGTCATATTTCTCTATACAGATCTCTCTTTGACCACCCAGTTAACTCCATCTAAAAGACCCTTCAGGGCTCACATTATCCTTAATTAAATTTACTTTTTTATTCTGTCTTTTAATTAATATTCATATTTTCTGTGTTATATTTTTATATATTCCCCTTGGGGTTTTTTTTTTTTTTTTGTCAGCTTCAGAAATCTACAATCCACTTCCATTTTCTTCAAATTTCTCCAAATTTGGAAGAGCAGTCTACACTATTTACATTATAATTTAATAGTGCATTTAATCTGAAATATAGAAGGCCACTAAACTATGCTTAATATAGAACACACTCCAACCCTATAACCTTTTTGACATTATTTTCACAAGCAAAGTAAATAAAGAAATACCAGAGTAAACATATTGAGTGAAATAAATGTAATTTTTACCAAGAAATCATGTTTGGGGGTTGAAATTTTCAAATTGATTGTTAATCACTTTTTTCCCTCACTTGGTTTTGCGGATACAGCCACTGTATATATTTGTGTTCTTTAGAATGATATATGGTATCATGTAAAAGAGAACTTTGTGCATTTTATCCTGATAAAGATGGAAATCTTTATAAATATACGTATGACAACAGAGAACATACCTTAATCATTATGCCTTTAAATTCTACCATTAATGTTAGCAATATTATGTCAATACATACAGCATAGCTTGAAGAAGGCTATGGGATTCTGTTAAGACTAACTAAAGTTAAAATAACATATTATATCATTGTAATTATTATTTTAACTCATATTTATTGATAGTTTATGATAAGTTAGATTTTTATTAAGTACTGTATATACACTAAATCATTTAACTCTCACAATCCTACATAACATGTTAGACTCTGAAGCATCTAATTCTCAAAGAAAACAAAGAGAAAATTATTCTAGTCCCACATTATTATTTGAGTATGAGAGCATTCAAGTCTCAGGAGACTAGATGTTTTGCTCAAGATGGTCTGGCTGCTAGTGGCAGAAGAGGGCTACTTGATCATCCAGTTTGCTTATTGTGTCCATAGGACAGGCTGTGTTTATTTGAAAAAAAAAATTGATCTGATTGTAGCTAAAGACAATTATCCCAAATCGACATATGATGCTTTGTCAATTTAAATTAAGGAATTTGCCAAGTAACAAAGGATAAAAAGTAATCTTTGGTGTGCATTATACTGAATGCTTATTTAAAGAATTCTATCATGTATTTTTTTTTTTTCAAGTAATGGATTCAAAGAGGCAGGAAACAAAAACAGAGAGAAATCATAGCTTTACAAATTTAAACAAAAGAGCATATTATTACCTGAAGTATTCCTCGGTATCTTGAGTGATAAAAACATTTCTTCAAACAATTCTTGAACATTTTTTTCGAGTTTCAGAAAGGATTGTATGAGCTGTGATAAGAATTTGAGTTCATCTAAGGTGAGGGAGAAGTTTCCTCCTTTCTGTGCGCTTTCAGGAGCAACTGTGAAAAGAGAAGATCAATCCTGCTGTACATTTTATTTGTTTTCTCAGTAAATATTAGAACGATCTATGTGATTCCATAAACCATCAACACTAACACGATTCTCCACAATTAAACCAAGTTTGTTTATTAAGAAACATATATAATCTCTTAGGAGCATCTTTTCTTCTGGGAAGCTGGAGGTGAATATTCTGTTTGATGCAGATATGATCATTAAATAACTATATTGATTCTCAGAGTTATAAACAGGAATACAATTTGTTGTTTTGAAATCACATCTTATACAATTCTATCTTTCTTTTTTAGTCTGGGATAACTTGAATCTAATCAGGAGGAAACATGAAACAAACCCAAATTGAGGGTCCAAAATAGCAGGCCCATACTTTTCAAAAGTATCATGTCAGAAAACACAAAGACTAGGAAATGTTCCAGTCGAAAGTACTCTAAAAAGACATTATGCACAACTGAAATCAATACATGATCAGTATTTTATTTTGCTATAAAGGGCAGTATTAGGGTAATTTGGAGAAATCTAAGTGAAGTCTACAATCCAATGCTATTAATGCATGACTGTTAATTTCCTGATTTAGATAATAGTACTATGATTATGAAAAAGAATGTCCTTGTTTTTAGGAAATATGCATTGAAGTATATAAGGTTAACTGTCTGCAACCTGTTCTCAGTTCAGGAAAAAAAAGTTTTGAGAAGAAAGAGGGAGAGAGAGAAAGCAAAATTGGAAATGTGGTAAAATGTGGTAACACTTGAAGAATGTCAATATGAAGGAAATTTAGGAATTCTTTGTATTATTCTGACAACCTTTTTGTAAGTCTGAAATTAAAATTCTAAAGAAAAAAAAGACTACATAAAAGATATACTCTTCAAGACCTTAAAAGTGTTCCTATCCGTTAAAAAGAAAGAAATTAATTTAGCTGTTGGATCTAGACTGCATAATTCATGAAATCATGTTTAAAAATAACTTCTGTCTAAATAATTTTGATATAACCACTGTTTGCAAAGAAACAATACTATCTATACAAAGGTTGATCTTTTCTGCTTTTGTAATTCTGCTGCTAGCCAAGTCACGCTGCCATTTTCATATGATTAAAAAAAAACCCACCTTATACTTTTCAGAGTATGGAAAATAATTCACTTATTACATATTCCCAAACAATTTCAATTTGTTGCTTTCCTTTTAGATTGATTATCACCAAATAGCACTTTTGGCTAAGTTTTCAAGGATTTAAAGTATCCTTCCTTTATTAATGCCATTTCTTAAAACATATTTTTAGAAGTATCTTGAAGCTTAACTATAAATTGGAAAATTTCTAAACCCCTATAAAGTAAACATAAAGTGCCTTTGAAGAGAAAATATACTGAGATTGTGATTCAGAAATTGTATAGGGTCTGATGATTCCATGTGAAAAAAAGATACCTTCATCACATGGATTTAGAAAGAAGGTTCCAGAAATGTAACTATTTTATACCTAATCCACTTCACCTTCAGCAAAATTTTAAAATGTTAGCATCAAACTCGTAGCTATATAATACAGTTCTTCACTGAGAACCAAAACTGTCATGGTATCTTTGTAAGTAATACGAGAAAAAGCTGTCTACCAACTTAAATTATAGAATTTAGCCCTGTTCTAGAAGAGTAAAAAAATCTTTAAAAAATTTACAAGTGCCTACAAAAGCACTATTTCATCTCTAAATTTACATTAGCCCCCCACACATTAAAACCTATCTCTAAACAGCCCTACCGACAACTACCACTCGTGTATAGGTATACTAGAGTACGCAAGCATGTATAAGCAGCATATATAACTAAGGATTTTCCAGAAAAATCATACCCGAAAAATAAAAAGAGAATATAGATACTATGTTTTCCTTAGATTTTGCTTGATTCCCAATTGGTCTGTGTGATTTCTTTTAAGCTTTGCTCAGGTAGCTGAGAGGCTAGTTTAATCTTCTAAACCTTAAAGTTACTTTTGGATGTAAAATGTTTATAAACCAAATTTTCAGAGACTTTAGGAATCCTTTCTAATTATTAGGAAAGGCCACTCAATAGTTTGTTTAGAAGTTAAGCATATTTGAGAGGCTTCATTTGGCTCAATTCTAAATTGGAAGTATTGTGAATGTTTATAAGGTAAGCAAACAAGCACCCCAGGAAAAACCTTTAAGAGTCAAAACGCTATAACCTAAGAGTGCTACTTGTTTAAAATTATGTAGGGTCTGAGGATTCTTCATGAAGAGTCTTATCTTCATGACCTGGATTTAGAAGAATCTTGTGTTTCAGAAAAATAACAATATTAATAGGTAAATCCATTTTAATTCAGTGAATCTTTATAACTAATGAAAAAGGACATAATAATATGTATGACCTAAATCTAATCATTTTTGTCCCAAAGAAGCAATGATCATGGTGGAGGCCCATTAATTAGTAGTCCTTATTTCCTATCACTATTAGCTCAGTGTTCTCCCAAGGGATATTGTGAGGGTTCTTAATTTACGGGAAAAATAATTCTGTGATAAATTCATTTTGTGAAAGGCCAATTAAAGCAAAATTAAACACAAAGGATGGAATAGCATTTCCCAAACTTATTTGACTTATTTTCCCTACAGTATCTCACAGGACTAGTGTCCTAATCATCACACCTTAGCTCATGATTTCTATCTGCAAAGCATAACTATTTTTCTATCCTTAGACTCTTCACTGTTAACCAAATTAGAAAAGAGTTTCTCCCAGCAAAAATTCCCTATATGTTTTCCTTCTCTAAAGTAATCTCTTTCCCTCTTTATTCAGTATTACTCTATTTATTTCTCTTCTCCAAGTCACCTCTCCAGAAAACTTTATCTGGAAACAATCAATCCAAGAGTTCCCCTTTCCCCTCTAAGGCAATCTGGCCTTTATTGATTGATTGATTGAAATCACTATGGACCTGCCTTGCTTCAAAGAAACCTTGGACATAAATGTTTATATACAGGCAGTTATATCAGGCCTGCCACCAATCACTGCTGTAAAATACCTGAAATAATAACTTCTGCGTGGTTATAGGATGAGCTCTATGATTCCTAGGAAATACAAATTTATCCTAAATCCCAATATTACAAAGAAAAAAATTAAATTTCCATTTAGAGCAAGACTTTATTTAATTTACCATCACCTAATAATGCATAAGTCCATGTAAATAATAACTAGATAGCTGCAGGGTTTTTTTCCTTCTGTATAATTTTAATAAGAATTTTACTACAATGCAATATAAAATTCTTTGCTTCCCTATTATTTGGAGTATTTAGAACACAATTTAAATTTTTCTTCATGACAGAGTCATGATGAAAGTTACTTATTTCTATGTTGCACTCACGAACTAATGTTTGTCCCTGTGCTAAAGGGTATTTCTCAAACTGATAATCACCTTAAAAAGGGCTCTATGATCAAATAAATTTGGGAAATACCACATACTAATTCTCCTTACAGTTATTCATAATGCAAAATATCATATTAAAGTCTCTATTTACTTCTATAATATTCTTTGAAACATAATATTTCTCATACTTTTTTGACCAACAAATACTAGTTTACTGGCACATCTATTCACTTCTGATATATTCTCAAAAACAACTGTTTTGGGGGGATAATGCTCTGGATTACTGTACAACTTGGGTATTTATACCTGCTTTGTAGGTTTTCCTTCCATTGTTAGACCTTTCACTGTGGGTTCTTGTTACTGGTTGTGTGAGTGACAAAATTACTTGCAAAATGCTGCTTCTAATATCATCATAGTATTTTTGCAGACCCCTATGAGAAACTAACGAAAGTCTTTCAAATCCTCTTAGATCTTCTCATTGAAAAAATTGCATATAGTCACAGTTTGAGGGCTAAACGGAATCACCTGAAGTCCATCTATGCTCTCATAGGGAAGTATGGTCCAAGACCTTCTATTATTACTAATATTAAAAATGCAAATTCCTGGGTCATTTCTAGAGCTAATGAATCAGCATCGCTGTGGGATGAGGCCCCAAAATATTCATTTTAAGCAAGTGCCCCAAGTGAGTTTTCTGTACACTAGGTTTGAGACCCCTGCCTGAACGGTCCGTGATCGCTAAAAACTCTTGTAGTTAAAAATCACTCCGTACGCAACAGAAAACCTGGACTTGGCTCTTCGAAAGTCAACCAAAAAAGATGGTATTGTGTAAAACATCAATGATTTTAAAAACAAAACAAAACTCCACTGTTTCCGTGGTCAAGAAATTTATGACTTTTTTTTATTTCTGGAAGAAATATGGAACACCTGTAGGAAATTTCTCAAAACATATCCTAGGTATTTGCCGTGGGCAAAAGAAGAGCTGCTGTTAGGAAAAAAACTTGAACAATAGTTGAAGTTCTTTAGACACGTTCCTCACAAATGTGTATAATGATTTCCATGAGGCCAGAGACTATATTCGGCTTATTCACCGTAGTATCTCAGAACCCAGCATAATCTCTCACACAAAGTACGCATTCAAAAAAACTGATTAAAAAGCAAAACGAATGAACGAACCTCCATGAGTCCCAGAAATAGTACGTTTGGCCCAGAAAAAAGAAAGATTTTATACCCAAACCTAAAATATATTCTTCAAAATAATAAATATGTATAGATGTAAGTTCATAAATATTTACAGTATTCTATAAACATTTTTTACAGCATTCTGTTTGACAAAATAGATTTGAAGATTACTTGTAATATAGAAAATGTGTGCAAAAGGATATAAAAACAATAATGGGCTGGGAACTTGATAGGACATGTTGATACAATTCATTCTAAAATGTGATTTTTTTTGTGTATGTTTAAAAAATAGAATTATACTTTCTTTCTTTCTTTCTTTCTTTCTTTTCTTTTTTTTTTTTTTTTTTTTTGTAGAAGCAGTATCTCACTGTGTTGTTCAGGCTAGTCTCAAACTCCTGGCCTCAAGTGATCCTCCTGCCTCAGTCTCCTAAAGTGCTGGGACTACAGGCATGGGCCACCATGTCTGGCCAAAATTATACTTTAGAAAAATAATTTCACTATAAAAACGTGCACAGATATTTTCAAAACTGTTGTCCTAAAATTTAAAAAGTCTCTCTCTCTCTCTGTATATATGAATACACACACACACACACATATATAGATATGCCACTCATAAAAAATATAGACTATAGACTATACACTTAAAGGTGTTAACTATTAGTTACATCTAGTGACTGATAGTTAAAATATTAACCTCATTCTCTTCTATAAAAATGTAGGACACTGGAAATAAATCTAGAGGAACATTAGTGCTCCTCACATTTGATCTGCAACAAAGCAGCATTTGGAATAAATATCAAAGTCCAGCTAAATCAGACAAACCATAAAAATACAGGCAGTGGCTAAAAGCACGCATATTATTTTCCAAAACCATTAGCAACAGAATTCTTGTTAATAATAGCAGTAAGATACAAGAGAAAATGAGAAGTTACAAAATCAGATAATCTGAAGCTGGTGGATCTGTATAATAGGATAAAAGGTGCACATTTCAGTTTTCCCAAGAAAAACGAACATTAGCCACCCTATTATTGACTGTAAATGGATCCATTTTCAGTGGGGAGGTATTCTCTGTGCCACAAGACAAGTGATGCAAAAAAAAGATGTGACACACAAACTCTATTGAAAGTCTTATTATTCCAGATGAAGTTCATGACATAATCCAAATGGAATTTGTTTGTTCCAGTAAAGAAAACTTTTAAAACAATATTATAATATGAAGTCAGCTAGGACCACATAGGAACTAATAATAAGTTTTGCTTTTCCCGGGACCCAAGTCCCTTCCTGAGAGCAGGTGGGACTTTGGAGCCCACTAAGTCAATACCAGTAGCCTGAAGAAGCACTGGGCTCCTTGTATGCCATGGAGATTCCGTGAAGCCATAGCAAGAGGAGAAGCAGAGAGCACACACCATGCCCCTGAGTTTGTAAAAAACCTTCTTTGTCAGGTAAGCCTAACGAGTAGCTGGAAAATCATGGAGGATCTGCAGGCATTGTTTTTATCACATACACTAAAATGAAATTGAAACTGTTTTTTCCCCTTTTCTTGACAACTATTTTTGTAACTTTTATTTATTTTGCAAATTTATATGACTAGGAAAGTATTGGGGGTAAAACTGAGACAAAGAATATTTCCACCTTAGTTTTCAGAACTGACATTCGTTTCTTCTCATCTCTTTTGAGGAGGCTTCCATATGTACCACACAGAATAGACAAAACCACTTTAAAATAAATTGAGTAAATGAATGAGTGAATAAATGATTAATAGGATAAAGTGAATATCTGTGAATGTGAATGAAAAATATAACCCAGCACGAGCTGAATATATGGAAACTAGATTACTCACAGATAAGTGTCAGACCCCTCTTCTACATGCTGAAAGAAATGAAGAAGAAACTGTAAAGGAAACTGAGCCACATGAATGTTAATAAATTTGACTATTAATTCAGAAAACAGTTAACTCTTAGAAGCTGGAATGTGGACTCCCCCCTGTCTCTCTGTCTTTCCTCACTTCTGGCTGCTCCCACACCAAGTTTTATTATGTGATGCCCTGCTTTTTACAGTACTGTTACCTGAAGCCCAAGAGATGGTATAGTAGAATGGCTAACACATGGAATCCATGAGCCAGATGGCTTGGGTTCAAATCGGGTGCTCCTCCTCACTAGCTGTGTGACTTTGGACAAGTTACTTTGTGTCTTTATGCCTCAACAGTGTATGAGGTTTAACTAATACAGTAGAACAGTACCTGGGAGGCAGTAGGCACTATACAAATGTTAGATATTGTTTCCAACTCCTCTGAGAAGCTTGCTCGCATACCCCAGGCTAGGTTAGGCTCCCATTCTCCATTCTCCTTCCTGTTAATATTTTACCTCACACATAACTGCATTTAGCATTTACTATGTCACATCATAATTGTTAGTTTGGGAGTTGTCTCCTGAAATGTTAAGCTTTTCATAGGCAGAGATCTCCCCGCCCATTATTGCATTCCCACTGTCCCTCATAGTGCCTCCTACATGAACGAATGACTTCAAAATGATACATACCGGCAAGTATCGGTGACAAAACCAACTTCTTTTATCTCATTTTTTATTTGTTTTTTTTCCCTACCATAAACATGCTTCTTTTAGTAAAATAATTAAATGAGTTTCACATCAATTACTGTATGCCAATTTTAACAAAAAATATTTTAGGGAGAAATAACCCTAAACACCTTATCAGAGACCTCTTTCACTATAAACTACCTTACATATTATTATTATTTAATGGATTCCATCTCTAAGGTTGACATTCATAAAGTTGAATGGCAGCTTCACTCCAAGACCTTCCATTGCATCTTTACTGTGTTAACCCTTCAAAACCATGGTTTGTGTGTGTGTGTGTGTGTGTGTGTATGTGGGGAGGAGGGTGTGATCACCATCTCTCTTAGAATCTAACACACATGATGCATCTATGTTCATGGAAGCAATGCTTTCCATATAATTCTAAGAGGTTCTCAGGCCTTAGGCTTCTGTTGATCATCTGATTAAGGCCGTCTGCCTGATCCATCTGACTTTATCAGAAGTAGACCTTTTACATCTCATTCCCACTAAGAAGACCTGTAGTCCCGAGAAGCTTCTACTTTTGCAAGAATAGGTCCTGTCCAGCTTCTGCCTCATAACCTCTTTATCACTCTTCCCGTGTCATAAAATTAAATGTCCTAAAACATTTACACAGACCACTCTCTTACCTACTACAACATAGGCCTTGGGCAAGGTGCTGGGATATACTGAAGAATAACTAATGGCCTTACTCTTTCAGGATAGACAAACACACAGATTAGCACAAAGTGGCAACTGCTTTCACAGTGGAATATGACAACCGAAGTGCTCTATTAGAAGAAATTAAATTGCTAGTATAAATACTACATGTGCATGTTCTATATCTTCTTTCTCTGACTATTCTAGGCAATAGTTGTTACCCTAAATTTTGTACCCAGTGACAGGATTAGTAATCATGATCTAAAGAGAGGTATGGACAGAGAGAACCACCAGATTTGGAATAAATTCCCCCAGCCCACCAAAAGACCCCCATGTGACAGGGAGGTTTGCTCTTCCTTTTGGAGGGTCCAATATAGCATATATCCCTTTATTTTACATACCAAGAGAAACCTAAGTGGCTAAAAAGGGTGAAGATAGAGTCACCCTGAAACTATTCTTTTGGGTCAATGAGAAAAACTGAAAAGAAACTGCTTCTATTATTACCGTTTTATGATTCTCAGGCCAACACTGGCTCCAGTGGATGTTACCTAAACTTACTGCTAAATGATAACAAAATTCTCCCACACTCTGTTCCCTCTTCTCTGGCAAAAGCTGTCAGTATTACATTAGCAAGAAATCTGACTTCATGCTTGTTTGCCAAGGGTATAATACTCTTGCCTCTCTCCTATATTCTATCTTTCGTATTTTGTTTTTTTGACTGAGAAAAACATGAGAGAGAATATCTGACTTCTGATGTGGCCACTGTTAGTTGAAGATGCTAATCAAAGAATGGCTTACATTTCAATTCAGCCAAAATTGAGAGTTGTACCCAGAGAAATTTTCTGAATATTTTCTCAGTTGACTTTTGTTTTATGCTGGTTTAAATCCCATTTGTAAATACTTAGATATGCTGACCTTTTCAGAGAACATTTTAATAAAAAGACATCTCTAGTGTAATGAAATGGGTTGTAAATTTTAAGTATTGGATGCTAATGGTATATTATTAATGAAATGTCTTCCTTATATCCCCTTCTCCGTCTCAAATTTTGCTAGAGTGCAGTTAATTCTATCTCTTATCATGTGTTACTTTCTCTTATCCTGCTAAAAATTACAGAAAAAATTTAAACTAAGTTAACAATTCATTTTTACTATAGCCTCAGATTGTATCTGAAAATTGATATTTCATTTCTTAAAGCAATATGCCATGACAGAGAAGTTACATTATCAGCTCTTAATATAACATGTTAAAATTAATTTTAAAAATTTACTACTGGAATAAAAATAATGCCATCATGAAAAAGATGGATTTAAGCTGAGACACCTGCTGAGTGTACTTCCTAATATATTTTCTAATTGAATAATAACCTTTTAAAAGAGATTGGAAATTTCCCTTCTTTTATACCAAAAAATAAAGAGTAAGATTCTATTCACACTTTTTTAATCAGGTAGGAAAATTATAAAGCCTACAAATGTATGTTAAAATTCATATGAAAAGAGATAGCCATGGTGATAATAGCAATCCCCTGTACCCGCCTGAAAAGCTGTACTCATGAGCTAACAAAGTACCTGAGAGGTAGGAAAGACATTTGCAGGGGTGTGATGGCACTTTTTAGAGTCAATTTTATAGTTAATCTTACCTTTTTAGCTGCCTTCCTCACCTAAGAAATAGTTATTCAGCCATAAAAGTAAAGTCTTATTTGCTTCAAACTTCAAATATGACTTTGGAGCACTTTGGTGGCAGACATCATCCTTTCCCTCAAAAAGCCTAAGATTTACAAAAAGTATCTTTAAGTGGGTTTCACTTGCTAATTCTATAAAGATTTGCCTTGTGCCTACAATGCACAAGGTACCATGTGATAGGCACCACTTTGCCATCACAGGGAGAGGTACAGAGTCAGATCTGAAAGCAGGGCCATGCCTCATACCAACTACCATCAGCTCCTGTGGCCATCTCTGTCTTGTAAATTTACCTCTCTTGAACTATTTTAATTCAGGCAAAAAGGAAGACATTAACTTCAAAACATAAGAAAAACTCAGTGTCAGAAGAAGTCCATGGATAAGAAACTAATTGAAGAAAATGTCAGGAGTTGACTGTCATCCTATTTTGATATAACTGGTCAATACTGGGCTCTGTTGTTCTGCTATGATTTGTTCACAGGAACATTTTTTTCTTAATTTAAGAAAGTAATTAGAAAATACCTGCAAAATTAAGCTACTTAGTTTTTCTTTCAATATATAAAGAGATCTTAGACTTGATTTTTTATATTATGATAAAAACATAAAGCTTTGCTCAATAAACACAAATATTTAAAAATTCACTTAGATTGCATTTTGGATCCAGTGTTGGTGGTTGGAATGTGATTAAGAAGAAAGGAAGAGTAAGATGGAAAGGAGAAAGAGGGAAAGGCCGTGAGACACTAGGGAAGAGGAATATGCTATATTGGCTGAAACTTAAACATGCATTAGAATCACCTGGAGAGCCTGTTAACACACAGATTTCTGGACCTACTCCCAAAGTTTCTGATTCAGCGAATCTGGGGTGGAGCCTGAGAGTTTACATTTCTAACTGTTCCAGGTGATGCTGCTGCTGATTTGGAGACCACATTCTGAGAGCCATTGCTTTACTGCATTTCTATTAAGTCTTTATATTCCCAGCTAGCCATCCTGTTTTCAATTTTTATGGCTTTGCCTCAGTACAAACTTTCATCAAAATTCACCCTAGAATTTCGGGGGGAAAAAATGTTCTTCTAGGTGGTTTCCTTATATCCTTCTCCCCATTCAGGTAAGTCTTAACAAATCACTGGAAAAGTTCTACTTCTTAAACACTCCTCTCAAGTTATTTTTCTGCTCAAAAGCCTTTAACAACTACCATGTATAATTTAAACATCAAGATGGGCTTTCAAGACTCTTGGTAATCTGTTCTTAGGCTAGATATCACATCATTTCATTCAGTTGTTCAATTATTTGACACCTCAGTTTTTATCTGCCCAGCACTCCTTTCCCTCTTCTTCTAATAACAAGCTTATTCCTTGGCCAATCAGAGACCTTCCCTGAGATTTTCTGATGGGAGGTACCAGGCAGGAAGCTGTTAGGATGTCAGCAAGAAACTGCCAGGGGCCACCCACTGAATGAAGAAACTGGTCAGAGAGAGAAGTCATCACAAAGGGACAAACCAAGACAACAGATGATGAAATAGAGCTAGAAAGCTAAGTTCCTGTTGTTCCAGAAATCCTCTGGTTCCTGTCCTTCCAGAGTTTTGTTTAGCTCTTTCTTTTATTATGTGAACTACCACATTCTTCTTTTAATAACTACCCTTCCCTTTTTTGCATAAGAAGCAGAAATGAGAAATGAAAGAATAAAGACGCCACTTGCAAGTCAGAGTCTTGGCTAATGCCTTCATCAGTTATTTATAAAATAGCCCCTGTGTGCCAGTCACAGTTCCCTTCACTGTCTCCAACTAGCCATAGTAATCTCTACTGCTGCTGCTGTCTGAACTGCAAGGGAAGCCCTTTACCTTTCCGTCGGCTTATTCAAGGTCTACTCCTGGTCAAACTCAAGTCCAAACCTTCATGAAGTTTTTCTAGTTTGCTCTTCTTTACACTAAAATCTCCCTTCCCTGAATTCCTAATGTAGTTAAAGTCTAATATAAATCACTTAGTAATTAATTTAATATGGTCTTTATGCTTTTTGCCCCCCATATTTCTTTGGGAGTCAGTCATTTTTACCTTGTGGATTTGAAGGCACTTGACAACACCACATAAAACCAGGCTTTAAATTTATTTCAAACTTCAGAAAAAAATGCTTGGGGAAAAGTAGCTTTCTCAAAAGAAATATGACTAGTTGCTCCAGGGTGAAGCTGGGGGTGGATGGTAGAGAGTGAGACTGAGCTACACAGTAAAGCACCACATGGAACTCTCAGGGTTCAGTGATGATGTGGGAGAAGCCAGGAGACCTGAGAAAAAGGCCCAGGTTTTCTTTCTGTCTTGTGTCTTCTAAATACATTCTCTGTGCACATCTCTCACTTTGCAGTTTTATTTCAGAGCCAACAATTCCTCCAGCATTGTAGGAAAGCACCAGATAGTGAACGCTGTTGTTCATCAATTCTTGCTTTCTGTTTCTCCAGCTCCTGCCCACCCTGCAACCAACATGGTTCCATTTCATCTTGATCACTCTGGACACAGGTCAGAAGAGACTCCTACTTCCTGGAATCACTTACTTCTCAGAGCTCTGCAACTTCTTGTCTGTATAACTCCAGCAGCTTTCATATATTCATATTGTATTTCTCAATCTAAATGGGAAGCAAGGATCTTACACTTTTTGGAATCTCCATTGCTCTTAGCATAATATTTTTTAAACAGTAGGGTCTCAATTAATAAGTTAATTAATTGGCTATTACCAATACAGAGCATTATGTCTCCAGATATTGATTGAAGCAAATGGTTCAGTTAAAAAGATATTCATTGAACTATTGTCATGTGTTAGGCAGTGGATTGGGTGCTGGGGAAAATAAATAATACTTGCTCTTGGGGTGCTTAGAGCCCATTGGGGAGACATACTCATAATTAGATATGTTAATAGAATATGCTAAGAGCTTTGAGAAGGCATATAAACATGCTGTGGGAGCACAGATTAGGGGCTCAAGCTCAAAGCTTCCTAGAAGAAATGACACATGAGCTGTCATAAAGGATCAGTGGGAATTAGGCGAAGAAGGGGAGGAAGAGGGTAGGAGATGGTACACATCGTATCATGAGCAGGGCCTTTTGTCAGTTCAGTGTTACTGGAGAGTGAAAAATATGAGGTGGGAGAGGCATGAGATGAGGCTGAAGAAGGCAGGTGCTAGGTGCAGGAAGGTTTGCTTTCCAAAACTGAGTAGCTAAAGCTTTATGATGACAGTGATGAGGAGCCACTGAAGAGCATGAAACAGGTGAGTACAGTGTGCTTGGCAGATGTCTTAGAAGAAAGCAAGAATAAGGGTCGGGAATCCATCTAAAAAATCAAACAATTTTAACAGCACAAATGGGAGATAATAAAGACCTAAATTAGACCTTGATGGCAGAAATGGAGAGGAAGAGATAGACTTGGAAATATTTAGGTGGTGAGGCAAAATTTGAGTAAAAATTAAGAATTATGGGGATTCTTTTGATGGTGCGGAGGAGGACAGACTGAGAGAATGAGTTGTAGTTTCTGTTTGAGTGATTATGTGGCATTAACTTAGATTGGGGAAGAGGAGCAGCGATCACGGAAATGATAAGGACTTCCAGTTTATTCTTGTTCTGTAGAACATCCAAGGGACCAAATGCACAGGCATTTAGCTCTGGAAGTGTGAAACTCTAGAAGTATGGAGTAAGATCAGTGCTGGAGCTAGACCTGGCAAACATTTACACATAGTGAGGGCTGGAACCAGGGGGATAAATGAAAGTGATGTCTGGATACATTTATTATTTTAATTTAGCCATATTTCATTACTATTGTTTATTTTTAAATTAAAAAATAATATTACACTTCCAGAGAACATTATATGAAGCACTTTAAAGATAAAACAAAGTATTCATTGTGCAATTGATCTAAAAATGACAAATCTGCAGTCCCTTGTAATATATTGGTATTTGGTAACACTGCATTAAGAGATGACAGTAAGTCACCTTGTCAATACAACCCTACATATGTACACATATGTGTGTATATATGTACATATTTTAAATAAAGATAATAACATACTTAGTTTGTCCCAAATACTATGTATAATATCTATGTTAATACTTAAACACCACAAGGAAATTATCATCTCCATCTTCTAGATTAAATGAGGGACACTCATAGAAGAAAAGCAACCTATCCAACGTCACATAACTGCAAAGTGGCAAAGCAGGAATGAAAAACAAGTGTGTCTGGCTCCAAAGCTCCTAACAGCTACAAGTCATTAGGCATTAAGCACCCTTCCCTCACTCCCATCCTTTTGTGCAGGCCTCTTTTGCAGCAACGGGAGGATAGTTAGCAAAACAGCAATAGCCTTGATGATCCAGAAGGAGGCAGGCAAACACAGGGATTGCAACACATTTTAAAAATCATAATTATTGAATTGATATCTCAATAAATACATTATCAATCTAGAAATTCATGCTTCTGAATACTTGTAGTTAAAACCCAGTAGGTATATTTGTATTGGAGGGCCATCTGAATGCATACACACACACACACACACACACACACACACATATATTTCAAAATTTAAATTAGCTTACTCTCTGTCCCAGGACTATTACTTCAAGGAATGAAACTTTCAAAGATACTCACACAAGTATATGAAGAAAAAAAAAAAAACTAAGAAAATCCTAATGTCTATCAATGAGAGTTGATTAATTAAATGATTGAATAATGATATCATCTAACACATAGCTTGCAACCTGTAAAAAGAATAATGCAGATCATTCTAAGGGATCCATGGCATAATAATTTAAAAAAAAACTGCCAAGGAATTTGCAGAATGTACATACACAGCATGTGCATAAATGTGGAAGGGCACAACACCAAACTGTTAACAGGGATTACTTTAGGGTGGTAGTAAGCATAAGAGTGGGGAAGGCGAAAAGACCTAAAGCTTTTTACTTTATATACTTTAAACATATACATGTATATACACACACACATAAATGTGCATTTGTATAATACAACAATGGGCACACATCGCTTTTGAGAAGAAAAAAATTAATATTTTTCTAAACCCAGTGAGTCAACAATCTAGTAAGATCAATTTAAATTTAGCCATATGCAAATAAACTATGCTGCATCTATATTACAGAATATCATGGTGCTGCTGAAAAGAATGCCAGGCCTGATTGCACAGACACGGGAAGAGGTCATGAACTATGATGTGAAAAAAGCACATTATAGAACAATATTTTTTAAAATTACAAATACATATATTAATTGATATATGTGCATAAGAAAAATTCTAAAATATTCAACGAAGTGTGAATAAGAATGGTGATCCTGGGGATAGGTATTGGAGGGTAGGGAATGTGAAGACTGACTTTTTACATGATGTATGTTGAAAGCTTTACATTTATAACAAAAATTTATTACTCTGAAAATGTCCTTAAAGTAATAAAAACATTTCTAACAAAATGCAGTTTTAGCAGCGGATCACTTTGTTTTCACTTTATTTCAGATCTTACATATCTGTATCATGAAATCTACAAATGTGCCCTGGAAGAAATTTCAGATTCATAAAGTTTATGAAATACATAATTTAGCATAACTTTACACATTTAATAGTACACTAAGGCCTACACAAAAAGTAAAAGTACTTCAATATAAAAATCTCAGTTTTTCTCTTTCTTCCCACTCCCACAATGTAAATCTAGGCCCTCTTCACATAATCTCCTAACTGATGAATGAATGAGCTCCCCGTAACATTTCCTTGAACAATCTAAACAATCTTGATTTTATCTTTTCTTTCCTCTTGCTAATACTGAAGAAATATTCAAAGTTTGCATAAACCTTTCATTTTCAACAAATTTATATTATTCCTGAAGCAAACAAAAAGAAACCAGGGCTCCAGAAATGCTCCTGGTGTACATTTTGGAAGTGGGCCCACCTCTTCTCTGGTTCCATTTCCTCTCTCATGAATGTAGCACCTAGTTCTTCTTCGACTGGGAATGCCCCCACGGAGAGCCCACTGCCCTGCAAATCAGGATGTATGTCCTCACCTGAATTTATTGTTGTTAACAGGAATGCCTCACCTCTAGATCTTCCCATAGCACTCACACTACTTCTCCATCATCTGACAATAACATTCCTGCTTCTATGCTCATGCTCATGCCTTAAACATTTTTTCTTCCCTTCTTGGTTGTCTTTATAGCAGACCAATTCAAGAACATCTCTGATGTCTCCTAAGGGTTGAGAAGGAAAGTCCTGCCACTTGGGAAGCAAATATGCATCCCTTATCTTCCTAAGGAGGAAGAGCTCACTCTGCGTTCTCCAGTCTATGGTGTCTTCCAGGGAGCTGGCCATCTGTTCAAAGTGATCAGAGCCAGACTTTCTCACCTTTAGGTCAAAGTGGCAGGGCACTGCAAGGGCATACTGTGGAAGAAGCCTGTGACTTCAGTCTGTGCATCAAGGATAATGATCATAGACATGTAACTAAAATGCAAAGGGACCTAAGAGAGAAAGAGCCTCAATAAGATCAGCTTATAAATTGCTCTAATTTCAGCAAAGCATATAAACAGAATATTATCAAAGCCCTTAATAAATAAGGCATTTATTGATAGGATTGTACTTCTCCAAGTTTTTTGGTTATAAGTAACAGAGAAGAAGCAAACTTGAGCAATAAATGGGAATATTGTATAAGGCTAAAGGTTTTCCTAAGGGCCTTGTCTCAAATGGGTAGAGGGATGATGGATGGTAAGCTGTACTGAAAGTTGTAAAGTCCCGCTTGTTAATCATCATCTGCATCTGCTGTCTCTCACGCCAAACAAAAGGATCAGAAAGCAGCCATGGGCAGTTGTTTGTTGAGTAAAGATGTCTAGTTTTGCCAAAGTGAGACTTCTATGCTTAGAATTCACTTGGAGGTTAGAAGGCTCCACAAGGCTTATGATAAATTGGGGAAACTGCCTGTGCTCCTTTCTTTGTATCCCAAGTGGCACCAGGGATTCCAAAACGATATTACATAAACGATTCTATTTTTGTGAGTGATTCAAAATGAAGACTAGAATTTATCTTAGTGTGCATATATCCTAACTATTAAAAAAAGTAGAAATATCTTCTTTCCAGAGTAACCACAAATCTTTATTGACAGGCTGCCTTATTAGAATTCTCTTGTATTTAATTAATGTAAATCAAAGTTAACATTTAGAATTATATCCATGCAATATTTTAAAAAGTTAATCTCAGTATTCACCCCTTTATTTCATGGAGATATCAGCTTAAAAGATCATAAAGGCCAATTTTCAAGATCAAATTAAAATTATGGCATAATGATTAAAAGCATAAAATATGTCAGCTCCACCACATCACCAATAAGGATTAGATGCTTTAAAAACTGTGAAAACAGAGATAACTACGCAACATTCATTTGATGACTATGAAAGCTAATTACATTGAAATTCTTTTAAAATTAGTATAAAGATGGCCACATCTGTCTCTTTCTCAAAGATTTATCTTAAATAAAAAACAAGAAAATAAAACTATAACTGAATAGAGACTTCAAGTTGTTAAAGGAAAAGGTGTAATTAATGATAAATGCACTACACGTAAATAATAATGCATTGGATAAATTCTAAAAAAATAATTTATCAGAAAATCCTGGTTTTCTTACAAGTTAAGATTTCGATATAGAAACTTTATTATGATGAGTAATTCAACCTCATGACCTTTAATATTACCTTTGGGGGTTTGAAAAATACCATTAGCTATCAGCAATCAATTTATTGACTCTCCTGTCCCCAGGTACCATTTCCTACCAGTGGGAAAATACTCCTTATGCTCTAACTACTATTGCACACTTCATAACCTGCTAATTAGCACTTAATTTTCACTTTGCTTAGGGAATAATGATTATGGCCTTCACCTAATACAACAAAGGGCTACCTTTAACTATCAATTTTTTAAAATTAGCTAATGATCCATAGACAATACCCATCCCCCCATGAGTGCCTTACATAGTCTACCAGGATATACTCTGTTAACCACTACAATTTGTCAAGCACTGTTAGAGATAGTTAACTTTAATGCTAATATAAATGTAGGACGGCCACTTTGATTATTTTAAGAACTATAAAACTTCGAATATTTTGACCTGTGGTATAAAAATTTCCATCATAATAGTTTTAAACTTGCATAGTAAATTATTAGTGTGATTTAAAATATTTAACATGAGATGACAAAAGTGAGATATTAATTCCTATTGAATAGATTTTAAAGAGGCAAAGCACAGATTATGGAAGCTAAAGTCTTTCAATTTTATAATATTTAAATTTGTAGACTGATATTTAGTAACATCTGATCATTTTTCCTTTGGCAAAGGAAGTAATTACAAAAGGCGAAAATTGGCTTCTAAATTTTGTCTATGGTTTTCAATGGCCAGTTCTAATCTGGAGACAAACTTTCTAATAAAATATACTTTTTTCTACATATTTACAAATCAGAGCATGTAATAGTTTTAAGTGTTATTTCATTTTCACTGAATCATGTAAATGTCATAATGGATGTATTAATAAAGTTCTCCATTTTTGAATAGAATGTACTTGTAAAAGGCAGCTCTTCTCTAGTTCCTAAGCCTGAAAACATGCTAAACTTCATTCAAATAAACCAGTTTGAATGGTTTATTATAAAATATGGATTGTGATTCTTATGATGATGAATGTACCAAATTCTAGACATTCTAGGTGAGAATAATGAATTTAGAATGTGCTTAGAATTCATGGTTGCCTGTATATTACCATATAGTAATTAATATCATGCACAATGACAGAATGCCAAATAAATATTATGCACAGCTAGGAAAATGAAGCCAAAGTACTTTCTAGTCTCAATAGGAGTAAGAAAGGTATTATTAACCAAATTCTCAAATTTTTTTTCCTAATTAAATACATTTCATTAAAAAATGACAAACTATCAAAAGTATCATGAACAAAATATTTTAGATAAGTAAAACAGCAAAATGATTAAGAAAAATGGAATTTCACACCAAACACTTAAGACATATGAACTAAAGACAAAAGAATACAAATCTTGACTCAGTGACCCGATCAAATAATTGCCAAATTTTACCTGTGGTTTATGCCAATCCAATGAAAGTTCAAAGAAGTCATACATTTGAGAAAAAATAATGGAAGAGGCTATGATTTAATGCTTTCAGACAAGCAAAAATAGAAGAAAACAAAATTCTGAAAACAGAGTTAGGTTTGAGTTAGGTCAGATAGGAAGTAGTTAAATAAAGTAAAAACAATGCAACTTAGCAATTCTGTATGTGGAAATTTTAAGGAGTAAATTTTCAAAGTAGAACATGGAGAGATGCACACATAAATCCCATCAGCAATAACGTGTTCCTCTGATCTGGGTGGTATTCACTTTTAAGTGATGCCAATACTATTGTAATAATCCTACATTTATGACAGCATTTGTCTACTTGGTCTCTCCTGAAGACAGTGAACTTAAAAGTAGTGTTATTTTTTTCTTTTGCATTTGCTAATGATGTACTTAGTTTTATAGGCACTAGTCATAGATCAACCCTTTTTTATGTCTCACTGTGGTATGTAATTTTTTTTTTTTTACTAACTATATGTGTAAAATAATTAGTACTGCTGGATATAATCACTAATTTCCTAAAACTGCAAAAGGCAACTTAATATTTCTGCATAGCAGCTGTAATACACAATATTGCACAGAACTAAATTATTACAGTGCCAGCAGTTTTCTATACACAGTACTTAAGATAATTATAAAAAATCATCTTCATTACTGCTTGCTAGCATTTTTTTAACAGTTTAATTTGGATAGGTTACAAAATACATTCAAATCACACAGATATAATTACTGTAGACCCAAGAAGCTATAAAATGTTCCCAACCAAATCCCTTTGACCCTGTTAATGTCTGTTCCTTGTTAATCTAAGGCAAACATTGTTTGTAGTATGCATTTGTTATAGAATATGAAAAAAGGGGGTGGGGGGGTAAGGAAATCCCTTAACAGTTGTTATTGATTTCAGCATTTACCGACTGAGAGTTAAGTGATGTTTACAAAACAGAACAGATGCAGATGCTGACAAAAAAGTAAACAATTGTTGCATGGCTTCCTGCCAGATTCTGAAACGATATATTAAACTCCAAGTGAAGCACATTTCCCCTATGGATTGCACTTATTGCCACTTCATTTCCTATGTGCTCCGTCTCTCTATTGCCGTGCCTGGCACTAAGCTATTTCCAGTTCCTTGCTGACCCCTGAGGCCTGGTGCTACCACACACAGCCATTAGAGAAGGGAATTGCATGTGTCTGACACGGCCTGAAACCAATTATTTGATATTTTCTTCAGAATGATGCCCAACTCTGTTGGGAATGAGCAATCATGAAATAATTTACCTCCTGATTTAATTTTTTCCTGCACAAATTAGTTGTAGACTGAGCTGGCTATACACAGCTGCCTGTGACATGGCTCTGTCTTATCAAGACGATACTTGAAATGAAGCAGGGGGTTCTGAATTCAATAGGTTGGGGAATCCTGCTTTAAAGAGGCATTGACAAGTTTATCAGATATACTGATCACATGTACTCTCTGTTGATTGAAAATGATAGAACCTTAAAGAACTATCAGGGCAGCAGAGAAACCCACAAGGATGCAAACCTTATCAGGGTGTTCAGTGTTTTTAAACACCTGTCTGATTTCTGGTTCTCTCTTTAGTCCCAGAAAGCTTTGCACATGATTGAAATTTAACAAAAAATTAAAAGCAAACTCACACTGGTTCATGACTGAATGACTCTCACTGGATTTTGCATTTAGTAACCTTGTTAGAGAATCATAAATATAAAGAAAATATGTATTTTTCTATAACTCAATCCCTACAAATACCTTTCATAATAATAGAAAGGACTTGTGCTTTACATGATGTTGTCTCTAAGTCACAGAAACAAGGAAAACCTGAGATTATCACTTATTAATAAACAGAAAGTTTGTGTAAATTTATATGATGATATGAAGGCCAACTGCTTAAGCTCAATAAAGACAACAAAAGTCTCTTTAGAGAGTGGACGTAAAGCTTCAACCAAATCTATGCAGTAATATCTTGTCTACAAATTCAAATGAAGAGTTTTCTCTTTTTACATACTGATTTCACATTAGATTTTAGCAATTAAATCTTAAAGAGACCGTGATTGCTGCATCCTCCTATTTCTGTTCAGGATCTAGGCACCACTAACTAGACGCACACACTGCAACTATGAACTTTATGGCTTTTGTGATCACGACTAAGGAAAATTATTTTTAATATCCATTAAATAGTACTGATCCAGTAAATATCCATTAAAAGTACACTGTCTTCAAATAGCTGAAGGATTACTGTTTTATTGCACTACAAAAAGAATATTAACAACGATGATTATAATTGATTTCAGTATAGTTCGGGGAAAAAAGGTATATGAAAGCACTATAAAATAATTTTACAATATAGCTTTGTCTGACAATGATCATCATAAAATTTGGAGGCAATTTCTCTTCTTTTCAGAGTAGATTATTTCACAAACCTGAGTGTTCACTCTAATAATTACACTACATTGCCTTTTGCTAATGGAAATGCTAACACTGAATTTTTAACTTAAAGTAATCTCTACCTTGGAGGACAAACAATATAATACCACTTATTCTAAATGAGCTCAGTACGATCATGGTGTTGAATTCTAAATATCAAAACTTCGAATTATTTTATATTTCACTGGCATCATAATTTCAAAGCCACATTAGATTTTCATCTCTGCCTTGCATTTACCTGCTAACTTGGGTACTTCCTATTGTTCTGTTATGAAAAAGATTAAACTAGCAGTAAACTGTACTTTTCTAAATAATAGAGAAGATTTTCTTGTTTTTATCCAATGTTGAAAGAAGTTGCAAAACAAACACTGACAGGTTTTGCTTTTGATTGAGACAACATACTCTACTTCATTTTAAATAACTTCATTTCCTTACATATGCAATTTTAGATCTGCATTTAGATAGGTCAACCATCAAAGTTCTTATGAGTGTTTTGGTAAGACTAGAAGCAAATTAAAAATATATGCATAAACAGAGGAGTAGAAATTCAATTTTAAAAATGACAGAAGCAAAAGAATTTCTGACTGAAAATCCATAATGACTTTTAAACATCTTTACTGAAGCTGAGGATTATTTTCTCATTTCCAAATGTGGCATGTGAGGGAATGACTGGTTTAACTCTTAAGAGCTACCAGCAGTTTCTCCTGTACAAATCCCTGTGCAGAGAAATCAGTCCATACTCAGAAAATACCATTTCAGGCAAAGAATTTTAACAGCCCTAGATGTAAAAGACACAGAGCTCCCCTGTTGTGGACTGAATGTATCTCTACAAAATTCATACGTTGAAATCCTAACCCCCAAGGTATTTGGAGGTAGGACCTTTGGGAGGTGATTAGGTGATGAAAGTAGAGCCCCCATGAATGGAGTTAGTGCCCATAAAAAAGAGACCACAGAGTGCTCTCTTGTCCCTTCTTCCAGGTGAGGACACAGACAGAAGAGTGCCATTTGTGAACCAGAAAGTAAGCCTTCACCAGATATCAAATCTACCAGCACCTGGATCTTGAACTTTCCAGCCCCCAAACTGTGAGAAACAAATGTTTGCTGCTTAAGCCCCCATCTCTGGTATTTCTGTTACAGCAGCTATAATGGACTAAGATGGGTAAAAATAAATAGGTAAAAATGTTAAATGACAATTACTTTGAAGCAGAAGTTTGGTTTTATAACAAACGCTTGACGTTTTAAATGTGACGCTGATGATAAAAGATTTTTATACTTATATATAAAAAATTGCAATGAAAATGCTAACTCATAGTATTAATACATTTTTCAAGATGCTTTTATAATAAAGAATGTTGTGGTATAGAAACAGCAGTTAAAATTCTCAGTCTCCAATTTAAAAGATCCCATTTTTAAATGAAACTTACCAATGTTTGTTTGCTTATTAAACTTTTCTTCTTAAACATTTATAAAAAAATATGTTGGGTACTAATAACTGATTAATAGTAAAATAACCAGAAATCACATATCACATGTTCTAACAACCTGAGAAGAATCATATTAAATAATATTCAATATTTATAAAAGTCTGCTGGAAAAATCACCATGTTAAAGAATTATTTAAAGATTCATTACCTGTTAGCTGTAAACATTTTTATATAAAACAATAGAACTAAACATTTACATTATTATGTTCATAAATTAAGATATAGAATAATGGAGATAATTTTAATAGGACAATGCAGAGACCAGAAAAGTTTCAGGAAGTCACAAGAGTTAAGTTACAGAGTAACTTAGCACTCCATACACTAAAGCAACTCACTTTCTATAGGACATAAATTTCTGGCTTGCAACAACCTCATGTATACTTGTCCACATTCTTTGCTCAATATAGAATAGTTGCAAAATAAATACATTCACTTTTAGAATAATTTCATTCTAAACGTCAATGATTTTTTTCAATTATTTGAATTCTCCTAAAATGTTACTTACCTTTTTAAATAGACAATTTCTTTTTCCAAGTCAAAAAATGAGGTTTTTAAAATCTCAGCATTTTAATCTTTTAAAAAGTTTTTCTGTTTGTAAAAATGTTATTAAGGCCCAACACGGTGGCTCACAACTGTAATCCTAACACTTTGGGAGGCCCAGATGAGAGGATTGCCTGAGGCCAGTAGTTTGACACCAGCTGGACAACAGCGAGACCCCATCTCCACAAAAATTTTTTTAAAAAATTAGCTGGGCATGGTGGCACACGCCTGTAGTCTCAGCTACTCAGGAGGCTGAGGCAGGAGGATCACTTGAGCCCAGGAGTTGGAGGCTGTAGTGACCTATGATCATGCCACTGCATTCTAGCCCGGGCATCAGAGCAAGACCTTTGTCTCAAAAAAACAAAAAGTTATTAAATAGTTAATGAGGTATATAAATCTCAAACTAACCTATGATCCCTCATTGAGAAACCAAAGAGTCATTTTTAACTTCTATCCTTAGTATTTTGAATGTCATAATTAGAGGACGTAGCAGGTGAGATATTCTTGCCACCCTTAGGAAGAACACACAGGTGTTCTAAGGATGGAGGAAGCAGATAATTGAGTGCAATTTAGTGTTTGCTAATTGTTGCTATATGAAAGAAAAATATACTAAAATTAAATTACATCCACTTTCTCTCTAACTCACTATACTTTCCATCTTTGTTGCCCTCTGTTTTCAGAATAATGATTCAGAGCTCTCAGAACATTTAGTGGAGAATAATCAGGTCAGAAAATAGAGTGCATGCAGCAGAAAACAAAGTTTTAGATAAAGATATGCACATATACGCATATTACCACACACCCACCCAAGCACATAACATACACTGTCCCCTCATATATCCATTCATATCCAGTTGTTTTTCTCATGGTTTTTAATCAAATAATTTTCAGAGATGATATAACCTTTAAGAGTAAGAATCTAAAACAAAAACACTTTCTTAGGAGAAAAAAATTCTAGTGTTAGATTTTTCATTTGTTTTCATAGAAGGCCTTCAGATAGAACGGGAGGATGCTTTTCTTCTACTCTTAATCCTGCAGCTAACTTGATTTGTTAACCAGCCAAAACGCTTTCATTTTTTTCACCTATAAAACCTGGGAACTGGAATTGCTGCACTGTCTAATTTCTGGGTGGTGGTACAGCAAAGACAAGTCAAAAAAACCAAAAATGTGAAAGTATCTTGCAAAATAATGCTAACTAACTAATGGTATTGTTATTAATTAATTAATGGCAAAAACTTGGCAATAGTCAGCTCAACTATTTCAGTAACTTAGTTACTTTTAGCCTAACTCTGGTAAAAGACTTAAATGTAACCAGCTTACTTGCATACAGAGAAAAAAAAAATAAGATTCTCCTTTTAAATACTTTTCTAAAAATATTAAGTAAAAAATTAATAGTATTATTTTTCTTTTCATGTATTAATATGCAAAGTCTTGAATTTTTTTCCTTGCAAATCTTTTCAAACATAAAATCCAGTGACGTGGCTTTGTACTCTGTTACTATTATAGTTTCAAAATACAAGTTTGTTTAATTTTATATGTAGAGAAATAACTGTATGCTACAATGCCAGAAAATGGAAATTACTCTTCATATTATAAAAGGATTATCTTACAAATGATTTCATTTAACAAGAAACAGTAAGTCACAGTAGTTAAGAGAATAGGCGTTGTCATAATTTAGAAAAGGGTTTGAATAGCAAGGAGCTTCCCAGCAGTGGAACTTTGGGCAAGCTAATCAACTTGTCCAAACCTCAGTTTCTATATCTATAAAATAGGGATAACACCCAACTTTTCAGAGATGCTGGCCTTAATATACCTCTTCACCTTTTCTTGATATCATCATTCAACTGGTTAGAGCTCCTTGAGGAGTAGGAGAGAATAGGGTGGCTTTTAACTGGCCTACTTTCCAATAGTGATCCTGTGTCTCCTTAGTCAAGCAGTCTGTCTTCTCTTTGCTTTGAGAACCTTCTTTACCTTGAAGGATCTTTCATCCCCTGAGGGATTCTGTCCCCCTCAACCCCAACTTCCTTAAGCAAAAGAGTAAGGGACTGTGAAAGGGAGGGGACCTTAGAGGTCACTCATTTCAACCTCTCACCTACTGTAGATTCTTAGAAATCTTCCAAATATTCAAAGGCAGGCATTAATATTATATTCTCTTGCGTCTGTCCTTTTCAAGCTAACAATAACCTCAAGACAAATTCAAGATAAAGTATACAGGGAGCCATGAAATTTATCCTAGAACTAAAATCTCCTAATTGCATCTTTTTATATGAAAAAACAGAGGATTTATTTAACTAAAATTTATTACACATAAACAATCCTCTCTTTTTCAAACATTCAAAAAAATTTACTTAAATCCCTCCCAAAAATATAATTTTAAAAGTAAAATTAATTTTATCACTTAAACCATCCCAAAGATAGACACAGAAAAATGTTAAAATATACATTTTATTACATCCTGATATGTAGATGACACAAGTACATGTGTAAATACGGATCTGACTTTCCAGATAATGACGAATCAGGTTATAATCAAAATGCTAATTGCAAATCTCTAGCTTTTTGAAAGCTGTTTATTTTGACTTTAAAGCCTTTCTGAGCTAAGTGAAAAACCTAAATATTGTAGCATAAACCTTTAGGAAATAATTGATAATTTTCCTAAAAAATATTATAGAAACTATAAGAATACAGATTAACAAAACCAGAGTGATTGAGAAAATCTTAGTTCTTAAATCACTCTTGAAAATGTTTAAGAGTATCTGTAAAAACAATATTGCTCTCTTGTAGAAAAGATCACCAAAAAGATTATATAATATTTATGTTAACATTATTTCATCATTTTCTTCAAATAACAAAATTTACAAGCTACACACAATACTAAAACAGCACATGATCTCAAAGAAACAAAACATTCAAAACCATATGAATATTAGGGAGAAAAAGGGCCAAATGTGAAATTTAAGTCTAAGGATAAGCTTACACATAAATAAAATTAAGTATCTGTCTGGTACCATTATCCCAGGAAAATGGCTAGAGAGAGTGTGACCATATTTTAAATATATGTACAAGAGAGCCTGAATTGGTTGCAGACAGAACTCACTCTGGGGTGTCCAGGTAAACATTATCACCAGAAAGGCCAGCTGGTAGAATAGAATAGAAGAGCATAGCATAGCATAACAGGGAACAGCATAAAAACTACCTCTAGTCAGTGTCTGCATTAACAACACAAGCAAATCATAAGTCAGTTATGAATCATTGTCAATAAAAACAAAAAGAAAACATTGAATGAGTGAAGAACATAGGAATGTGAAAATCCAAAAAGAAAATGTGAGAGTGTTTGATAAAGGATTTTTTAATGCTACTTATCATAGTGTCTTGCACAGTTTTTGATACAGAGTTTAGTGGCATATCACGATAATATATCAAATAATTTTAAACAGAGGAATCCCCTTTCTTTGGGTTATTAGCTGTTTAGCCTTGGCAAATACTTTCCTCTCTGAGTCTCGGTTTTTTCATACATAAAGTATGAACATTGTGAAGGGCTATTCAGAAGATTAAATGAACTCACTCATGCAAAGTCTTTTAAAGTCTCATACGTAAAAATAAAGCAGTAATCAGCTAATATAGATAGACAGATACTTTACAGACCATTTAGGGAAGAACAACCAATCTACAACCTAGGTACAACATCAGAAGCAATTAAAGATTTAGCAGGTCCAAACTGTCTTAGCTCACTGAGAACAAAGTAGGTATAAATATAAACAGATACAACATTGGCTCATTAAGACTATAGCATACATACAAAGCCTGCTGCTAAATGCCAAGAAATAGGAATTATATACAAAAATACTTTTAAATTGGGATTATGTAGTCTTCAAATGAGAAGAGTGTGGGATAGGTTAGAGAAGAATAGAACAATGACTACACTAAAGTTGGGGAAGTAAACAGAGGATTCACAGAAGTGTTTCTAAATGGGATATGATATTTCCATCCCGTTGTTTTAGCATAGTCATAGAGTAAGGGCTCTGGAGTCAAGACAGGCATGAGTTTGAATCTTGGTTTCATTCTATGACATTGAGCAAATTACTTAACAGCTTTGTATCTTAGTTTCCTTACTGTACAATGAAGATAAATAATGGTACCTATCTTGTTGGGTGGTTTGAAGGATTAAATGAGATAACGTACATCAATATCTGAACCAATAAATGTTAGTTGTTGTTACTTAAGGAATGTTCTTTTTATAATTTCAGGCAAAATATCAAGGTGAATATCAAGATACAGACATATACTAAAGATAATATACAACCCATTCAAGCCAATCTAGATTTTATTCAAAGAGGAACATAAGCTATTATTGCTCGCCTCAAAGCTGTATGTCCTTAATAAATAAAATAGGATCATTGGGTGAAAAACAAGATTGATCTGTTAAGTTAGTTTAGCAGTTCTCATACAACAGCAGCAGTAGTGACACATTTATTTTTCTTTCCCTTACTGTGTCTAGCACAGAACCTTAAATGTGGTAGCTGCTAAATGCCTTGCTTATGATAGATAGGTGGTCAATAAAGCTGAACTGAATTTATTTTCAGGCAGCCCACTTGAAGAGTGCTATTTGAAATTTCTTTTGTGGGTGATAAGTTATTTAATTCTATACTTTAAGACAAAGCCCAATAGCATGGGCCTTGGAGACATAATGACCTGCATATAAATTCTGATTTTGAATATGAATGACTATACAACATGATCCAGGGCAAGTGAATCTTTCCCCCCCCCTTTTTTTTTTTTATCTTTTTCTTTTTTTAGAGACAGGATTTTAGTACAGTGGCCCAATCATAGCTCACTGCAGCCTCAAACTCCTGGGCTTATACCTCAGCCTCCTGAGTAGCTAGGACTAAAGGTACGTGCTACCATACCTAGATAATTAAAAATTTTTTTTTGTAGGGAACAAGGCCTCGTTATGTTGCCCAGGTTGGTCTTGAACTCCTAGCCTTAAGGGGTCCTCTGACCTTGACTTCCCAGAGTGCCAGGATAACAGGTGTGAGTCACTGTGCCTGGTCCTTCTTTCTAAGCTTCTTTCCTTGTTTGTAAAATTGGAAGAATAAGGAATGGGTCGTCCTTAGCACATTGCCTGGCATACAGAAAATGCTCATTTGGCATGTGATTTATACCAAAGTTCAGACAAAAGAACCTAGGAAAGATAAATGCACCCAGACTCTGGAAAATATTTCAAATTCTAGTTTTAAAGCAGACATACATAGTTTTCTCTCATGAATGGGAAAACACTTCAATATCAGCCCTAAAGACTCCATAGCAACTTACACATATTTTCAACCTTATGGATCTTTTCTTCTGTTATAAACTATATTTAGCACATATAAAACTTTCGTATTGAAAACACTTTACAAGTAAGCAGAAAATTTTTTTAGAGAATATAAAAATTTTAGAAAACAAGTACACTAATGAAATGCATTTAAAAATTTATGTGTTAACAACTAAATTGAAAGTTTATTTGCTTTGAGCAAAATTGTAATGTTCCTAAATTAACTGACTTTGTATTTTTCCATAACCAAAACTTGGCTGATGCATCTCTGTTCTACAATATAATATAGCTTCCACAGGAAAATAAAAATTTTAAGAGAAAATATAAACTATAACATTTGAAAATTCATATATAATATTGACTTGGTCTTCTGGCATTTTATTAATGAAGATAAGTAAAAAATATAACGAGCTATGCAAATTTTTAAAAGATGACCATGAATTCAAAGATATATAATAATTCACCAAATAATTTTCAAATACTTAAACAATATAGTTTATGAACCTATTTAGAAATATACCTCAGAGTTTTATATAGAAGTATGACTAATGATAATTTCTTAAACAATCATATTTTAACCTTGACTTTTCTCTACTGGTAGGAAATTAAAACCATGAAAAAAATTTATTATATCACAATAGTTTCTTTCCTTTTTTCCTTTATCTTTTGAATAGGAATTTTCAAATCATCTTGTATTTGTATATATTCTTATAGAAAAATAGAGAAACTTAAAATTAGCTGTAAAGTGCTATACCTTCATAATCAATTATAATACAGAATTTTATAATATTTCATGTTGGTCTTTATTAGAATTGGCTGACTGAAACATTATAATTTTTAAACATCCAATTTTACTTAATGCAAATTTCAACATATTTTTAATTCTTTTTACCTAATAATGCTTTGGTATTGGAAGACACATGGATTAAAAATTATGCTTTTATGTTTTATATATATATTAATATAACTGAATGTGTGTGTTTTACCCAATACTTTACTTTTTGTTATACATAATCAAGAGAAATAAAACTCTAATTTGAAATATTTTTGGCTTACATTTCAATATCTTTAACAATGTAACAGGAAAGAAAACACTTCTATGACTATACTTAGAGAAAAAGGAATACATACGAGAAATGTATACTGCAAAATTTCATTACATGTATTTTCTAATTTATTTTCAAGTTTGCAGTAGGATTTAACCACATAGAAAAATCTTAGAAAATTAAAGGTATCAAAGGCTTAAGTTAAACCAAACAAAAATTTTAAACGTCACTAACCCAAAGCATGCACTGCTCCTCTATGCTTGCTGGAGCTCTTGCTTGTTTTAACCACACGGACGGCATTTTCTTTGAACTGCAGCTCACAAAAATTTTCAAGAAATTTTGCCATTTCTTCTGTAACAGTATCCAGGTAAGTTTCTTTAATGAATTTCACTGTTGAAGATGGAGCTAAAATTTCACAGAGTATGTTAAAATCCTCTTTTAGCATTGAATATAACTTAAGCATTGTACTTTGACATCCATGAACTATTATGTTTAAATTTGAATCTCTGCTGTAAGAAGGAAAAAAGTTCTGCAGAACTTTAGCCAACAGTTTATTCTGTATGTTTTGGTACTTGATTATAACATCCGATTCTGGATAAAGAAACAAGAGTTGTTGTAAGCACTGATTTTTCAATAAAATTTTTTGCTGTGAATTGCTTATTTCATTATAGCTTTGTAATTTCCTCACTAAAAAGCGTCGAAGATGCAGTCTTATATCATCCCATATAGATTTTGCATCCATAGAGGAATGATCTTCAACAGAATGAAGAGAAGTCCTAGAGAGGAAATGGAAAGATGTTCCACTCAGAGTCGATGGGAATGAAACGCAGCTCTGGCAGGAGAGATCCCAAAGTAAATCAAGTATCATTTCTTCCTGATTTTGTTCATTCTTCAACAAATCTTGCTAATAAAAGTAAATTATAACATTAGAAATGGTGAACTGAAAGTGTAACAGGAAAAAATGATTTCTACTATATAAAATTCTATTCTATTATATAAAATTTCATAATAATTTATTTCAATTTAGAATCAATACTATTATGCTCCTCAAGATTTCTTATTTTGTATTTCAAATTTAATTAATTCAGACATTTTAGAATGCTAGCTTTCATGGTCTGTTATTTTGTAAAGCCCATCTGATTACCTTTTCAATTAGATTTTTAGACATATAGCTTTTCACTCTCATTATTATCCAGCCCTGATATAACCCAAGCTATATGACAGAAGCAGCCTAAAAATTCTAAATACAAATCCATAGTAAACCATTGATTGAAATGTATCTCTAAGACAAAACAGATTCAAGATTATGCCCCTAATTAATTCCTGGTAGACGATTTTCATGCCTGAATGAGTATACTTATTATTGTAAAACCCCAAATGAACATACAATGCTTTAAAATCATTCTAGAATAGAGTGGAGATCTTTAGATATAGTATGTGCCTAGGGGTTACTAATAGCTACCATTCTGAGAAAGAAAATTTAATACATTGAAAGATTTTAACTTTCATTTAAATTCCTTTTTGAGAACCATGTTAAGTAAGAAACATTTTACTTTAAAAATTAATCTGAGAATATTTCAGTTTTCTCCAAAGAAATAACTCAAAATGGGAAAAAGATACTATCATTCCTCAAAAGATGATATGAAATTATTCCTTTATACTTGCTGTCCTGACAAAAGACAATGATAGGTATAATTATGAATAGTAAAGGACAAAACAATTACTTTTTTCTTGGACTTTGAATTACAAACACACAGTCTCCTTACATGCTGACTTTCCTAATTATGTCTGTTTTCAGGTAACACTGAAATTAGTTTATATTATTCTCTAAGCAGAAACAAGCTCATTACAAGAGATATAGAAGCAAGGTCCAAGTGGTACAAAATCAGGCTGGCTTTGAAATTTCTTATTGACAAAGATATCATAGACATTATGTGTGATTGAGAATTATAAACAACTACTAAACAAATTACAGGAATTTATGCTCAGTCATTCTAAACATTGCAATGTATAATTTAATATTCTATTTGTAATAAATAATTATATGCAATATATACATAATATTTTATTATATAAAAAGCATTTTTACATATATTATCTGGTTTATTCATAAGGAGAAATTTGACATAAATTTTTAAAGACCCAATTTACAGATAAAAACACTAAAGTGAAGCATGCTTCAGTGACTTTCCGAAGGTCACATACAATAAGGGACAGAACCAAGAATGGATCCCTGGCTTCATTCTCTTCTTCTGTATTCTTTTTACTATACTCTAGAGAGCCACAAAGTACATGTGACCTTTCTGGAGCTTCTTTCTCTCTCCTCTCCCTCTATTTAGGTCTTTTGATACTTCAGGAAAAGAAATATCTTTAGATAGAGTCCAGTACAAGTTAGCATTTTGGTAAATTCTATAAGGCAAATGAGTCAGGTTAGTGCCTCAGCCTTGGGTTTCTTTAAGTCAGTCAATAACCGTAAATTTTTGATCAAACAAAGAATAGATTACAGAGGTTTAAAACATGTGTTTAGGATGATTCCTTAAATTCTGAAAATAACTTCAGTATAATTGCCATAATTAGGGCCTCTGTTTCTTATTTAAATAGCTAGATAATTAATAAAAATTTTTCTATGAAAAAAATAGATACACGAAAAATGCCATCAAGATTGACATTTTTAGCATGTAGAAACTTGATAATAAGGTCATTTTAATCTAGATCTGTTTTAATAATGCAGTTCCTTCCTTAAAACAATGTGATCAATTATGTTAAAAAAACCTAGGTCTGGAACAAGTCTATCAGTCTAATGAATTAGAGCAAAACTAAGGCGGCCTTTGCCCTGCAGTGAATAGAGAATGACTTATGTGTGACAGATTAAAAGATAATTAAAAGCTTTTGCTTTTAATTAAATAAGAAAGCATTATTACATCAATATTAATGAAATTCAATACACATGGCTCTTAATAAAAATTAAAGGAATAACTATATCCATATTTATTCTTCAAGGCTCCACCTTCAGGATATAATGGGTGAGAGGATTTTCTTAAAAGAATAAGGCTTCAGGGCACATAGTCTTCCTTTCTCTTCTTTTTATTACTTTGTAAACATTAAAGAGACATCTGTAATAATAACAAGAGCCAAAAACTATTTTCATCTGATTCTGTCATCCTAAGCCATCTACAACCTCAAGATATTTTCCACATCTGCCTTAGTCAATGTTTGATGTTTAGACAAAAACAGTGCCTTTTTTTCCTAAATTAAATTAAAACCATAGCTACAGAGATACTGCTTTCTAACAATTGTGCTATTTCTCTGGGAATCTGTTTTTGCAAACTAGCCACCTTGTAGATACAGGTGCAATGAAATAACTGTTCTTGTTGAAGGTTACAAAAACTTCTCTAGCATACAGGGTGGTCAGTATCAAAGAATGACCAATGTAATAATTTTCCATCAATCTTGTATAAATTGCTATCTTGACAGATAAGAACTGAGTATGACTGTAGGTTGGGAATGCAGGGAATGACAGCCAAGGCCACTTAATAGAATCGATGGGGAACTTATTATGCTCAATAATAAGCATAAGGAAAATAGTTGTAAAGGGACACAAAATACAATGAATAAGAACTTCTCTGGTAGACAGTTGTGGCACACATCAATACATTTTGTGGTATTGATATGGAATATATCATACCACAAATTATCCAGAAATTATAATATTTAAATCTCTATTTATACGAAATCTCTTTTTATTGATAAAAATCATAGTAAAAAATACAAAATAAAACAAAAACACAAACCCCTACATATATAGGGTTACTAAAATAAATATTTATATATAGAAATTGAATGAATGTATTCCTTGTTCACCCACCCCACTCCATTATAAAACAAAGATTCTTTGGTTTGTTTTTACCAGTGTTTTGAGGAATTTTATCATCTCTCCATGGGGAATGGAAGGTGACTTAGATGTATTATAATTATAGTTAGTTAGCCATTCAAAGCAGTCAGTTGTTGTTTGCAGCTGCACATCTGGACACTGTTTGTTAACTTCAGACTGTATTTCTTTAATGCAATGTTCTATGCTATAAAAAACAGAAGAAAAATTATTTTGGTAGGAAGTAGGTAATGGCTCCATCTCACAATATTATAGGCCCTGAGGTTATATGTGGTACCTGGTTGGGTATAATTTACAAAATTATAAAACATTCATATGATATGAAAATAATAACAAAGAGATTATACATTTACATTCATAGTTGAAAACTGAGAGTTCAAATTTTCTGGCAGTAAAAAATGCAATTGAGGAAATATAAAATATCTAGCTACTCAGAGATGAATTAGAAATTCTTTCATGTTGAAATAAAAATCATAGATGCAATGCAATAATGGCCCTCTTGATAGGCAGTAGATGGGAGGCAGAGATAAAAACTCTCGATGATGGTAAAAATCAAACATACATTATCTACCAAGAGGCAAATATAAATTATGGAAAACTTCAATCAATGGGATATTAAGAAGTCATAAGGCAGTTACAAAGAGCTTGTAATTTTAAAAGCTGTAAAGGACACAGGCTGTACATACAGTGTTACTAAAACTAAATGCCTTTTCCTGCTATATCCATCTCAACTCCAAAAAACAAAAAAAAAAAAATACTAAAAAGTGCAAATAAAAAAAAAAAGACTGGAAGGAAATGAAGGAAAGCATTCACAGCAATTACATTTGGGTGAAATGATATAAATAGTTAGGTTTTAATTTTACTTTTCTGTTTTTCTAAATGCTTACAAAGTATAGGATGAAATTTAAAAAAAAAAAGATAAACTGAGAACAGAGGAAAATATGTCCAACTGAATCTTATATATCTGTTTTAAAAATTCCATTCAAAGTAACCTTAGCTCTGATAAAAATAACAGATGCACACTATGTTATTTTAATTTCCATATACAATTCTGCACAGTCATGATTATAAATCTTTGTGGAGTAAACTGGTGACCTTTAGCTGAGTGCCATCTGAAGAGCCACGTGGACATGACATATTACTACCACCTGATGGCAGCATATCTAAATTTCAAGAAAGCTTATAAATAGGCAAATTCCTTTGAAACTGAATCCCCTCACCCAAAATTGACAGCTACACATTTGTCTCTTAATAGTATTAAGAAAGATTTGTTACTATAAGGTAAAGTTATTGTTTTGAAAATATAATTCCTATTAATTATAGGTTCCATATGATAGAACCAGGTAGGTTTTAGAAACCAAGCTCTGATTATTAAAATTGATGACATATGAAAAACTCTTCAAAATTCATCAGGTGTGGGTTGCCTATAAAACGTACACTATAAAAGTTTAAGCTTTTCAGACTCCTGAGCATGAGTGAATTCAAACTAAATTACCTTGAAACAAATACATTCTGAGAATCAAAGAGCCTTTTCATGAAAACAAAGAACTTAAAAGAAAAACAATACCTCCTCTGGCCACAGGCCACTCAATTTCCTGAAGGGACAGTCTTATTCAGAAATACCAGTTCTAAGTCTGACAAGGGATTGGCATGTATTTTCTTAACGTAAGCACTTCTATGGACTGAGAAATACAATGCCCTGCCTAAGCATACACCTTGCCTCTAGGGACTCCTTATCAAAGGTTTTTATTATAGCATCCTCATGTGTCTCATTCAATGAAACCAAATAGATTACAGCCATGTGAATTGGAAAGTCTCAGCAGTTAGTCTAACTAAATCTGTTTCAATCAGGACTCAGATTTTAGGCTAATCTGTAACATCTGAATCTGGGTCAAGGCCAGTAACTACAATTTATAAATAGGGTAAAGCCTTTAGTGGGCTAGATATTTTAGTAATTGGTCCAAACACTGACAAAGAAATTGGATAGTTGCATTTCAGGAGCCCTCCCTCATTGATACAAACTAAGGTAGTCCAGTTTACTTTTTAAATCATTTTGTCACAAATTTTAAAATGTCATAAGTCATTATGCATACCTGATTTTGTTTTTAGTTGGCTAAATATCTTATTTTTCTGTTCACCACTGTCCATATATCTTGCTTTAAAAACTTAATCATTTGAAGTCTAGAAAATTCTTGTCCAATTATTATACAAAAGAAATATTTTCGAAGTTTAAGATGTCAGTTTGGTATGTAATCTGACAATTTATCCCTTTAATTGAGGTCAAACAAATTAAAAATTAATTTCCAACATTTAAAAGGTAAGATTTTCAAATATTTTTCAAATACTGCTGATGGGGATGGTAATCTGGGGTTAGAAGAATTCTATATATTATTAGACTTAGATGTTATGAGATCGTAGTCTAGGTTTTCTGAAATAACATGGTATTTGTCTTTATTTTAGTTTAAGTGTCTTCTGTTTAACTTAAGTTGATTCAAAGTTTCTTTAGAAGCAAAGTCAGTCATGAAAAAATAACCAAGGTAATTCAACAAATGGAAATCTAATTAGCACATTTATTGTTAGACCCCAATATGAGGGCAAAATGTAAACAGTCTAAAAATAGTAGTAGACTTTATTCCCTAAATAGTTTAAATCTAATTTACCACAGTAGTTGGCTTACCAAGGACTTTTAAAAACATAGTCTTAGCCTTATTTGTAAAATTAAAACCATTGATGTCCATCAACAGGAAAATATTTAAATGATTGAATAGTTCATTTGGTGAAAAAGAGCCATGAAAATAAACGAAGTAGGAATACATTTATCTACATGAATGAATATGAGGGAAAAAAGGTACAAATAAATACACACAGTATGATACTATCCATACAATAGTTTGAAAACATGCCATATAATCAGTCCTATATATTGTTCAGGATTATAAACACAAGGTAGTAAAAGTGTAAGGAAATGCACCACAATGATCAACATCACCCTCTAGCAGGGTGGGGATGGAAGCAGGATGAGATTGGGGAGAGGTAAAGGGAGCTTAGCCGTACTAGTAATATTTCATTTCTTAAACTGGACAGTGGGCATATGAGTATTTATCATAGTACTCTTTATGCCTTTTCATATGTCTCAACATTTCTTAGTAAATCTGAACCCCAATGTGGAGCTTTAATTATAATGACTTTGAATTATCTAAGTTAATGATGTGTGCAAGTGGGTATATTACTGAAAGGCTGTGTATAAATCAATTTATAAACCATTTTTAAAATGCAATATGGAATATGTTTTTTTAAAGGATATCTATGGTAATTTTCTCATTCAACATTCACTCCTAGATTCCTTGACTGTAAAGATTGCTTATTGCATGAAGACATTATATTTGACAAACATTAGCTGAATACTGAATATGTGGTTGGCACTGTGATATATACTAGGGATTCAAAAATGAATAAGACATCATCCCACCCCTAAAGGAATTCTGTCTAGTGAGAGATAGACCTGTAAATAAATAACTACAATACAGTAAGACTTGATCAGAGGTGTGTACAACGTGCTAAGGGAGTACACAGGAGGAAATCACTAAAAGTACTTATGGGAAGTGTAAAAAGGCTTCTCCTTGTAGAAGAGGAGATTATATGTAAGGATATTGTTGGCTTAAGCAAATTTATGGAATCACTGTACTTAAAATTCCTTGACACCTGACCCCTCAGAATTCAGTGCTCATCATTTAACCTCCCTGCTGTCTCACTTTAAAACTATATCTGGATAATAAAAAAAATTATTTTTATGGCCAGAACTACATATATACATGTATGTATATATGTATGAGTATATGTATATATGTACTATCTGACTTACATCAAAAAATTGAGATGTCCTACAGTTAAATAGACCACATTAATAACAGCTGCCCAAGAGGTCATTAATATTAGGCTGCTACAGTTGGGGATAGGGAAAAAAATTGAGAAAAAGAAAAGAGAGTCAGTATGACATAAAATCTTGAAACTTAAGCTTATTGCAAAAGCTCTTACACGATTTAAGACAGTCTTTATTATCTAGCCACAAAATAGTTAAAAAGAAAAAAGGTAGGTTCCATTGGTAAAAATTACAAAAAATTTTTAATGTAAAGGTTGTAGAAAACACATTTGTCTGCTTTCATGCTTTAAATGTTAGAATTGTTTTTTTCAATTTTTATTTCATAAATCAGGGTGGAGGTGTCATGGCAGAGTTTAAAGATTATTTTTATAGTACGGGATACAATAGATATTACCATAGATATCCAAACATTAATTTTAAAAAGCTTTTATATTTTTGATGCTCTTGCTTCTACTTTTTACCTCTAATGTAAGTTCAGTTTAAGGAAGTCTTTTCAACTCTGTTACATTTACATTTCAATTCTCTTACATTTCTGTGTTTTTTGTGTTTAAAAGCACAAATAAATAGTTATGAGGTACATAGAATTTTCTAGTTTTTATTTTTTATTTTTTTTTTGAGACAGAGTCTTATTCTGTTGCCTGGGCTAGAGTGCTGTGGCTTCAGCCTAGCTCACAGCAACCTCAAACTCCTGGGCTCAAGCAATCCTTCTGCCTCAGCCTCCCCAGTAGCTGGGACTACAGGCATGTGCCACCATGCCCGGCTAATTTTTTTCTCTCTATATATATTTTTTAGTTGGCCAATTAATTTCTTTCTATTTTTTTAGTAGAGACGGCGTCTCGATCTTGCTCAGGCTGGTTTCGAACTCCTGACCTAGAGCGATCCGCCCACCTTGGCCTCCCAAAGTGCTAGGATTACAGGCATGAGCCACCACGCCTGGCCTCTAGTTTTTATATAAGGCCAAGTTATCTAACTAGATTACTAAAATTCCTTGGAATTAACAGATAATTATAACAATATAGGGAAGATGGCTGATACATCAAAACTAGTATGTAATTAAACTATAAGCCATGAATTGAAAACTTATTTTCCTGAGACAAAGACATTTCTGGATAATATTTTTTAAAAGGTCAAAAAAAAGTATTCTCGAAAAAACTACTTCATTGGCTAAAAACTGTAAGAAATTTAACATTTATGTTGAACTGTTTTCTATTTCACGGAGGTTTTAGTCATTTCAAAAAGTTTTCACTGTACTTTCAGGAAAAAATACTCTTGACACCAAATCCTGCTAACATTATCTCTTTAAATCTTTTTCATATGTATCCCTTCCTTTCCATTCCTTTTGTGAAAGATTTGGCTCAGGCCCTTATCATCTCTCATCTGGACCATATATTAATAGCCACTCAAGATTCCTATCCATTGTTAACCTACCCATTATTAATATACCAGCCCAATATTAATCAGGTCTTCAGAATTTACTATGAGGAACACAGTATGAAAAGAAACTTTAGCATTCAGGGCCCTCTGTTGATTTGTTGCTTTATACCACCAATCCCACCACAAATGTTTAGAGAGGCTCTTGTATGGTCCAGATTGCTTCAAGAAAGTTCAGATCCAGTACAGGCCTGCGTCAACCTAAAAAGTCTAAAGCACTTTCAAAAGAGTCAACTAATTGTGAAATGCTCCCCAGAATTCCTGTCAATGGCAGAGTAGTACTGGCAGGACCAGAGTGAGCTGGTAGTCACAGGAGTGAGTCTGGCATTATATCCCAACACATGGTTAGAGCTCTTCTTTTGTCTCCTAAATTTATATCTGATCACTTTTCATAAACTGTAGTAATAGGAGTAAGACAGAAGTGGCACAGAGCTATGTTAATAATATCAAGAGACTTTTCCAGAAATGCTCTGTAAGTATATAAGGACTTTGCAATCTAATACCCCTGACAAACAAGAATAAGCAAATGCACTCGCTTTTTTTTTTTTTTTTTAACTCTATGGAGCCTTACCCAGTATTTTCAGCACAATTTACTAAAGTCAGAATGTGTTTTATCCCAATAAAACCATACAAACTGAAATCAGGACAAGAAAAGTAGGGGGGTCTGCACCAGCATTTACTCTATGCCAAATCCTTTGATTCTCTTCCTAAGAAAGAGATAGGTAAAAAGAGAGGGCAAGAGCATATGTAATAAAGAGAATCAGAAGAGAACTGGGTGGGTACACATCTAATCCACATCTTGATCATCTATTGTCCTGTTTAAAGCAATCATTAAACCAGCCAACAGATTTGACCAGAAGTTACAAAATGAGGGTTTTAATAAAACCTATGGTCAGGGTGTGAGGAGGTAGGTCATTCAGCACACATCGTTATACACTGCCAATGGGAAAGAAGACACTTGCAGCACTGCTGGAGAACAATTTTATAACAGCTAACTGTATAACTTCTAAGAACTATTTCATAAATAAAATCTCATAAGGATGGAGGGACACACTCATGCATGTGTGCACAGTAATAGCAGAAAGACTGCAAATAATATAAATGCTCATGAAGCGGGAATTGGCTTAGCAAACTGTACACTCATACAAGTAAAATTTTTTAAAATAAGGTAGGATTATATCGAGGTTTTTAGAAAATATACTAAGCAAAAAAATATCTATTCACAGCACATACATAGAACTCCCATTTGTGAAAAAAATGTATTTTGTGGTACATACATGTATATGTACAGAATAATTCTAGAAAGTTATGCAATTTACCAATATAGGTTCCCACTAAAGAACAAGACTAGGAGTGAGGGAATATTTCCTCATCTCTGCCCTTCCCTACTATTTAAAATTTTACCACGAGTAATTACTTCTACAAAAATACAAAATACTGAAAGAAAAGGAAAAATCCATTTGAAGAAAGCTTCTCCTATTATGTTCCACTCACTTAACTTCACACTAGTTTAAGATAAAGCAAACACAACAGGTGTCTAACAAACATGCCTAACACATATTTATTGACTGTCTTCTAGCCCTGTGGTCCTCAACCCCGGGAGTTGAGGCCATAGACCAGTACCGGTCAGTGGCCTGTTACGAACCTGGGCCACAGAGCAGGAGGTGAGCGGTGAGCAGCAAGTGAAGCTTCATCTGTATTTACAGTGTCTCCCCATTGCTAGCTTCACTGTCTGAGCTCCGCCTCTTATCAGATCAATGGTGGCATTAGATTCTCATAGGACCGTGAACCCTACTGTAAACTGTGCATCTGAGGGATCTAGGTTGCATGCTCCTTATGAGAATCTAATGCCTGATAATCTGAGGTGGAGCTGAGGCAGTGATGCTAGTGGGGGCAGTGGCTGCAAATACAGATCATCATTAGCAGAGAGGCTTGACTGTATAATAAATGTAATGTGCTTGAATCATCCCCAAACCTTCCCCCTCACCGCTCATGGGTCCATGGAAAAATTGTCTTCCATGAAACTGGTCTCTGGTGCCAAAAAGGTTGAGGACTGCTGTTCTAGCCTACTGTGTGCCAGGACTGTTTAAGGCAGTGAAAAATACAGTGATAGACAATTAGTCTAGGCTCCTTTCCAGGGAAAGTTGATGGGGTTATGTTAATCTCCAGGCATCATCCAACAGGAAAGATAAGCCAGCCATAGCAGTCACATCTGTTACCCTGGTCCTCTCATAATGTTCTTGCCCTCAGAGCTGGGCCAAGCCTCCACGGGGCAGCCTGAGTTGTTACATCAGGAGTAGGGGCTTACTTCCGACTGGCACATTAACTAAGATCTTTTTTGGGAAATTGTGACCCAACTACTATTGGCTCAATCTCTTTATCAGGTCTAGATTTTTGGTGCAAAATTATTCATACTTTTGTTATCATAACAGTTTAGAGATAGGTAGTCACTTGCTTCCCTTTTCTTATTTCCCATGGAAAGATAATTATAATCATATTCATTAGGAATACCCTCAAACAATTATTCTTTATAGCCTTATGCTTATTTGACCTAGAGTAGGTAAAGATAACACGCTTAAAAATAAAAGCTATAATGCACTTTTAAAAAATGTCAAACACTTGAAGTGTACATATTACTTGAAAGAATCTCTTAACCATCATCTGATGGAGCTACTGACTCTGCATTTTACACTACTCATCCCAGCCTCCTAAAGCAGAGGTCCAAGGGAAGCACTGAGCAATGCAGGATGATGGAGAAAGGAGAAAGGAGAAAGGAGCAAGGACCACCATAAAGATTCAAAATAATGTAGTTCATGGTGACAGAAAATGATGAAGAGAAAGTGTTTCAATAGGCCACCGTGATAGAGAGAGGCACTTTTCTTCTTCCCACTCATCACCACCTCTATCTGCAAGCATCACTGGACTTCATGTTGCGAGCTTCAGTGGGAAGACTGTAGAAGTTTAAAAAGCAGGAAAAATGATGGAGCCAGGGAAAGTTTAGGCTACTAAGCCACTGAGGCCCAGCATGCTGTCTGCCTGGGATGCATTTTTAATTCTAGGGAGGATGAGAGTGCTGGAAGGGGCCCAATCAGAGGAAATTGGAAAGTGGCTGTTTAGGTCTTACTCTGGGTTCGAGAATAGATGGAGAAAGTGGCCCCTTTCAGGTTTCTTTCCATGTGGCCTTGTCTTGCTCAGTAGGATGGGAGAAGAGGTAGGCATTTTTGTGTGATGGAGTGTAAGAGTAAACAAACCCAAAACTGAACTACAAACATAGGAAGTTATAGAAAGGAGCATATATTAATTTACATCCTCTCATTATTAAATAAGTGCCAAATACTGCCAGAAATAATAATACATAATAAAGCCTTTGAAATAACTAATTTGTATTTTATATAATTTGCTATGGCTATAATATATTAATATGTGCATGTGAGTGTATCTACAATACATATGTGGCTTTACCCTGAGAAGTCCGAGGTTGATGGATTATTTACAGATATCTTTTGGTTACTTTTTCCAGACATGTACGCCGTTGTGTGGAAAACTCTAAAGATATTTTCTAAAGAAAAGTTTCATGTATAAGCTCAAAAAAGTTAAGCATTATGTGAAAAATAAGTGTAATCTATGGAATATGTATCCTCTCATTAATAAGCATGGTTAAATTTATAGAAACCATTTATCCAATATTTTCTCATAGTGCAAAATTAATGTCCCTCCTCCCCCTACATCTCCTGGATTAATACAAATGGTATTATCCCTAGTAGCACTTCCTGATTTTTCTTTAAATTAAAAAAAGTAGTCATCCTGTGTCAGTAGCAAACCTTACTTCCTGCAATACACACAGAGGTTGTCTATAATTAGAAAATAGAAAAATAAAATAAACTCTTAAGATATATCTATCCAACTGAACATTAAAAGGAAAAAAAAATCATTCTATGTCTTATTGTGAGCCCAAGAGAACTTCTGTATCTCAATATCTTGTTAAACTAGTAAGTTCTAGTCAACTCAAAAAATATCTCAATGCTATGTGCTGTTTGCAGTTAGTGAACTAACTAAATCTGCGGGTATAACATTCATTGCATTCCTCTTTGGCAGATTATTTACCCTTTTATTACCAATTTTGATATGTGTTCAAAATAGAGGATTCACCATCACTGATTTCTACTCTCAGACTTAGGGGAGTCACCCAGCTCTGACTTGAATGAAAATGAGGATATAAAAGTGAAAATTGTCTGAGAGAATGACAGCCTCTCCTGAAGGGCAAGTGAAGGTTCAGCGACCTCTGGGCACACTGGTCCATTCTGGTGAATCACTGCTTTGGGGAGGCGACAGACCCCGTGGCTCATAAAACCTGATGATGTTAAGAAGAGGGAAGAAATTCACAGTAGATGTCAGGGTCACTGCTAGAAATACAACTTTAAAATTTCAAGTATAAGGGAAAATACCATATTTAAAAATGAATTACTAAATTTTTTTTTCTTTTAAAAGTATTGAGGAAAACCCATACCATACAGATGTTCATTACTTATTCAATGTACACCATTGGGAGATAAATAGAACTGTTAGAATACAAAAATGCCAAGGGTAATTCAACTACTGCAGTATAAGTGTGGCATAACTGATTCGTCATGACATACAATTTTCTAAAAGCCATTCTGTTAGGAGGCAATAAATGAGTGCATAAATGATTTACGCTCTTCTGAACCACAGTTATTATTCAGTATTTTATTTTTAAAAATATATACACCCTATACTATTATGTTTATTCCCTAGAGTATAATAAAAACATAATTGAATTTGATGAAAAATAGACTTGATTCTAAATGTAGCATACAGCACATACAGTTACTTCCTTATTTTATCCCTTGTGAAGATCAATGGTCACTTGAGGTGGTTCTGCTCTAGGTTCCTTTTAATATATGGGCAATAAAATATTTTTAATTTAAAAATTATATCCTTATGTTCCATGCTATATTTTCTTTTTAATACTAACATCTGAGTTTTGACCTAATAATAATTTACCAATACAAAATACAATATTTTAATCACTGTTTGATTTTAAATATGATTCGGTATTGACCAGGTAGGGCAGGAAATTAAGTACGGATGGTTTAGTAAATAAAACTGAAGCAGTCTATAAGAAAAACATCAGCGTTCAGTGACTTGTTTTGTTTTGATGGAGCCTAAATGCCATTGTGAAGGAAAAAGTTTACCTTTTAAAAAATATTCCAATTTTTAAAAATATAACCTTCTCTGGAATTTAGGTAAATGACTTGTTAAGCTAGTTAAGTGAGTACTATTTTCATTTGTAAGTTCCTTTGGATTAGAAACTGTATAATGCAATATATAAATATATAATATAAAAGTTACATAAATACATAATTACACTAAGGTTTAATAGTTATTTCATATTTCTATGAAATATCAAATATATATATTCTCAGACAGTATGGTTAAGTCATATCTATGCTATCTTTTAAAAATATATACTATATATGTGCAAATATATATTAAAAATAAGAGGTTAAGTCTTCCTGTTGAAAATGAAGGAAATGCTTTCCCTCCTCTCCTTTTTCCTAGAGCATTTACCTTAGAAAACTTGTAATCACAAGTACTTTTTCATCTTCTTGACATGTATCCCTTGGAAGACTAGATATGCTTTTTGTCAGCAGGCCTTCTGTCAGCTTTGTGACCCAGGAATGTCCTTCTAGAGAACCTGGGAGCTATCTTTTTGAAATGCAAACATCAAGGGAGATCACTCCCCTATCTCCCAGTTCCTGTGGGAGTACTCTCTAACTTCAGTGGGCACCTTGCTCCAATTTGCAAAACTACCTTCTGTCAAAAAGATATAAGAAGTTTATTTCTCCTCAGGATAAAGCCAATTAGCTAACACAGGTGGTCTCCCTAATTATCATGGTGAAGTTAGGATGAACTGTGTGAAGAAATGTGCAGTCCAGTCTTCTTACTTGAGGACCAGTGATTGTTTTTCTTGACAACATGTAATGTAATGAGTTGTATCTGCTCGGCTATATGAGGGTGAGATTCCTTTCTGTCTCTGCAATCTCTTGGGGGATTGTCTGGGACGCGTATCATATTCTGGTTTAATGCTTATTCAATAATAAAAACAGTTTCTTTCTTTATTACCTTCGTGGACAGTATTTCTGGGATGGGAGAAGATTTTGTCTTTAAGTATAATACCCCAACAATATGCTGTCTTTTGAAGTTATTTATGCCCATTGTTATAATAAAGAATTAAATATTCTCATGTAAAACAGGAGGAAAAATATCACAGGAACATTTCAGTTGTTTGGTTCAGTTTCTTTGAAAATTCAATATAACTATACCTTAAATTTTAAAAAAGGAAATGCTATGTATCATTGCACAATAGAAATTTTTACTCTGTTTTACACAGTAAAAACCCACAGGAAGTGTATTAGAACCTTTGAACAAAAGGATTCAAATAAGTGAACTGCCTGATTATAGGGCCCACAGATACATATGAAGACAAAGTCCTTTCTATCAAAAAAACATGTATTTGTGGGGAACTACTTAGCTGTCCCTGCTTCCCCCCGTATATGGTAAACACCATCTTTTGGGGTAGGTGATGAAGACTAATCTGGTAAAGCGACTCTCTATGGAGTCCCTAGCCTCCTACTTAGTAAGAAGGAGTCTTAAAATGACAATCATTATGTAAAAAAAATTATTTTTAATGTTCTGTTTTCAGCAACTCAAGAAATCATGGCCTTATAATACCTTTTATTTTAATACCTTAATTTCAAAATTTTAATTTCTGTGCTTATCCTTCAAAGGAGAATGCTTAACTCTAAACATATTAATGAAAATCTAGGACGTCAATATTGACAAACTCTAAGAAATCATTAGCAACAATTCAATAAACTTTCATTTGCCTACTGAAGATAATGCTTACGTTTTCTAGTCTTATGAAAACTACTAATCCGATAAAGACAATCATGTTAAATTTTAAGGAGGGATCTAATCAATATTTTTCAGGAAAGGTAATGGTAATTAAAACCCAAAATAATCTAAGAGCAGGAAACACCAAAACCAGACTAGGCAAATTTCATGTAAATGAAATATGAAAACAATTTGCTTTAAATAATTAGCAACATTTACCTTGCAGCATTTTGTTCAATCTTTTCATCAATGTCACTGAAGATCTGCTTGAACTCCAGGTCTCCAGGAAATGAGTTTAACAAACAATGTAGGTCAAATGAATTATGGGAATATTCATCATCCCAATCCATTCTGAGGAACAAGAATAAATAATAAAACATGTCAGTTCCCCCAAAATGGAGGGAGCGAGAAAGTTGTGATATTAAACCTCAAGTTGTGATATTAAACCAAAAATAATAATTCCCATTTATAGGCACAATGAAATATAGCCATGGGAGAACTAGGGTATTATTAAGCTAGGTGGAGTGTTTTGTTATTTAAATTTCATGAGGTATGACCTAATTTTCACACTTCTCTATGGTTTGAAAGCTGAACAAAACAGCAACCCTCAGAGAGTACTTAAGCATCCTGCCACTCCTCACTGTAACCAAGAACTGCAAAGGAAATCACAAAGCACATAGACTACTGTGAACAAAATGGGGTGCAGCAAGAATTCAACACCTTCGCTCTATCCTTGTCAATATTCTGACCTGGAAACTGTAGCCTCATACTTTTTAAAGCCTCACCCCTCTGGGCCTATTTGTATGTGAAGAAGACAAAATTTTTCTTGAGTTCCTCTAGCACCCCTTGACAACGTATTTATAACTGACTGAAAACTGAAGGATATGCTTCACTTTCTTGAGGTCTATGTATTTTTCCACTATTGAGGCTTCATTCATTCATTCATTCATTCATCCTCTACATATTAATTGAATGTCCAATAGGTAACAGGCACTCACTGCTGTAGGGGCTGGGATATAGCTTCAATAAGTCCCTGCTCTCATGGAGTCTTTATTCTGGTGGGGAAGATAGATTTTAAGAACACATAAACAGATGTATTTTATCAAAGATCACCTGGTGAGAAGTGCTGTGAGGACAAGTAAACCAAGGCAATGGAGAGTGATGGAGTTGGGGCAGGGTGTGAGCTATTTTATTTAGGAATACCAGGAAGGTCTCTCTGAGGAAGTGACACATGAGTAGAAGAAGGATGTGAAGAGGCTGTGGGAGAAGAGATAAGAGGAAAAAATAAAACAGTTTCTTGATTACTTTGGCCAAGAAGAGACTCTTATCATATCTGCTCATATTTCACTGGTGAGAGCTAGTTACAGGATCCTACCTGGATGCAATGGTGGCTGGGAAATGCTCTAACTGGCTAGGCAGCTGATTCCAGGAAAACTCCACACTTATGGATGGAGATCATTAATCTACAGTAGACAGCTAGCCTTTCTGCCACTGCCATTCATTTGATTAATCTCAATTCTTCATGTTACTGATTTGCCTAAAATGTCTAAATGATCCTTGATTGTCCATTCTTGTTTATCAACAAAAGACTAGATTGGTACACATTGGGATCTAGCAAAGCTTTTCTATACTGTTACAAGGGTTGTTTTACCCAAAATGTCTATCCCTCCAGAGCAGGAAGATTGATTCAGACACTGTGTGAATGGGTGGTATGTATCTGTGGGTAGGCTTCTTTTTAGGACTTGTGAACAAAAGCAAGCACATAGTTGATGATTTGAACAAGTGATCAAGAGTAAATTATAACCCAAGTAGAATAATTTAGTTTTTTTCACTTTGGGGTAGATCTGCCTACTTGTTCTCTCTCGGGCCTTGGCAGAGATCCAGAAGTAACTTGAATTCTGTCCTGCTCTCACACTGTGGTTAACACCCATGCTATATTCAGTGTTCAGAAAACATTTCAAGGAAGTAGCATAAAACAAAGAAGGAGATGACTTGTTTAGCTGCTCATAAACATTTCTTTAGTTTCTTCCTTCCTTGATGACTACCCTGTAGCCTATTTCACTCTTTAATTTTTCTCTGAAGTTGACATTACTCCAGAGAGTGGCTCTTACTACACCACAGCAACTTCTTCTTTTGTGTGTTATAGGGTGGTTTCCATGTTTCTAGTTTCTTTATTGGTCTGAACCTCTCTACTTTCTCTCTTCCAGAAACATCCCAATGTAATATATTTCTTTCAGGGTTGCATTTCTATGTGTCTTTACTGACATTTCAATAGGATTTCAGAAGGGAAGAAAAGCAATTATGTGTGCTTAATTCTCAATCTTCAGAATTTTCTTTTAATTTCTCAAACTAAAGCAAATATGTAAAAAATTATGAGACTTTGAACATTCACAATTTGATGTAGAATCTTTTCAAATAGGTGTGGTTAATGCTGGAGAGACCAACTACTTATTTGATATATAAATATTTTTAAATGCTAATATTGGCAAATTAAATGTAACATTAAATAATATAAAGTCATAAGCCCCATAGAACACTTTGGCCAAGATTGGTCCTATAAGAAATTCTTGTGAAATAGTCTAGTGATTACCTGTTTATCTATCTATCTATCTAACATGTTCTGCTTTACTCTTCTACATACAGCTGTCCTATACATACTATAAATATCACTTTAAATTTATACTGCATTTATATCATTTAAATAGTATTATCTATTTATAAGTTATTTTAGAGTTAAAACTATATTTTGGTACATAACATAGGTTATAGGAGTCAAATCTAATTTTAAACCTTATTTTCCTAGTATAATACAGAAAGTCAAGACTATTTAGTAGGATAAAATTCTAAAAATTAGCACTTTAGGACTTGTGGATTTAGCATTCAGTTTTGACTATGTGGTAGTACATTTCAATATCTATGCCAAGTAATCATATGTGCTGGGAGTTGGTAAACGGGAAGTTGGCAAGAGAGTGGATAAGGCTTACAGCCCAGAGTCTGCACCTCAATCTTGCTTTGTTCTAAAGCTTTTTATTCATTTAAACAACAACAACAAAAAGACTTCCAAATGAAAGCCAGCTCTGAGTTTTGATAATAGCAGAGAGTACAACAAAGAATGTGATAGTTTTTAGCTAAAAGCAAGATATTCCAGGAAGGTTAACGAGCAAACTGGCTAATAACTAAGGAATTATTAAGGATGTGAAAATGTCACTTAAGATTTTTAGCTATATGGTATTAAATATTACGAGAAAACATTAGATACTAAAGCCAATCAAAAATTTGTATCTGGGCATATTCTTCCTAAATGTTAAGGGTCCATTGTAAACACATTTTGAAATAAATACAAATGTACACATTTTAACCCAATATGGTAACAATGTGGTGATTATAATATTTTGTGCAGTGTAGCTAATAAATGAAGCTTAAAATGAAATTTTAAAAGCATTTTTATTCTTTTGGTAAATAAATGGCAAAGTGTTTTTTAATAACTCAAATACTGTATTATTTCTATAGAAATATTGCTAATTAACTATAATAGGTAGAATTGAACACATTGTTAAAAAAAGGAAAAATAATTGTGAAATTTACTAAGTCACTGAGTTTACTTGCATTCTAAAAGCAGAAATCTCAAGGATAATATTACAACGTTCTTGTTCGTTACTTTAGCAGACAAAAAGTTCTAAGTCAAAAGAAAGGCTGACCTAGTCTTTTTTTTCCCTAAATAAAAACATTTTGTTCACTTTAAAAATTATTCCAAAAAATTACCACAAACTTCCCCATTTCTAATTATAGGGCTATTATTTGCATTTATTATACTATAAATATATATATATTTGAGGAAATACTGAATATATTTTTCACGAGAATTTTCTATACAGTTGCATACTATCTTTTTTAGATAACGAGTTCCTAAAGCTAGTGCTGATAGATATGACATTCTCATATTTTATGATTTTACTGAGATAGAACATGAAAATACAAGTGACACATAATAACCAGCCATGTAATACAGGAGTTTGACCCTACTTATTCAAGACACTCAGTCCTGGATATTAATGATTCAGAAAAATAGTTAAGTATATTGAAGGAAAAATATAAATATTGAGCTTCTATTTTTAAATTCCTCTCACAATATATATAGCCAAAAATGTGTATTATATCCAAATGAAAACCAGCTCTGAGTTCTGATAAGAGCAGATTATCTACATTTCTAAAGAATGCTGAACTATACAGCCTATTAATTCTTAGCTATTACTACTTTAGAAATTAATACTTCTATCTCTTGCATTTTAGAAGAAAGGTTGGCAATTAATCTTCATCTGGTATTCTTAAAGGGCTATAGTTTCAAGACAACACAGTATAGGAAATATAAATTATATATAAATTAGGAGTGTCATTCACTTCATAAAACGATCCACTTTAGAATTCCTCTAAATCAAAGCTAATATTTCAGATAAAATAGTATTTACAAAATACCCAACAGTAAAAGGAATGAAATAAAAGTAATATTTCAATTCTATTATTTTCTTCTCATAGTCCTTGGAATAGAAGGAGAACTTAAGAAAAAAATAAATAGAAAAAGGAAACAAGATAAATAACATGAGGGACAGCAAAGCACAATAGAGAGGAGACCCTAGTTTTGAAATCACCCTGACCTGGGTTTTCATCCTTGTTCCACTGGTTAAGTGTCTCCTTTGAAATAATGGATAATAACTAAGTTTCTACATAGCTTTAGAGATTAGGGATAAAAGAACTCAGACATGAACCTAAACTTTCTAAAATTTAAAATTCACTACAATTTGAGGAAATTATTCATTACTTTCAAAGAAAAAGTGGCATAAGAGGTTTAGAAGCTTTTTGGAGATATTAATAAAATAGTGCTTATGTAAAGTATTTTGATGACTGATGGTATAAATGCATGAGGAATTGAAACATTAAATTATCACAAATATACATAAAATAAATATTAAGAACAGGACTTAGAAAATGTGATTTTAGTTTGTATAAATGCAAAATACTTGAAAATTGCCCAATAAGTTTTGCAGAGGCTATAACACTAATGCTCTTCAACGTCTTTAACTTTTAGAATGTGCTAATTTATTACCCTATAATGAAATAGCCAAAGATTTTCACAGGTCCTAACTGAACTTCAAAGTAGTAGTATTGGGGTATAGCTTTATTTTCTTCAGAGATTTTATTTTATTTATTTAATATTTTTTTGAGACAGAGTCTCACTCTGTTGCCCCGGCTAGAGTGCCCTGGTGTCAACCTATCTCACAGCAACCTCAAACTCCTGGGCTCAAGCAATCCTTCTGCCTCAACCTCCTGAGTAGCTGGGACTGTAGGCATGTGCCACCAGGCCCGGCTAATTTTTTCTATATATATTTTTAGTTGGCCAATTAATTTCTTTCTATTTTTAGTAGAGACGGGGTCTCACTCTTTCTCAGGCTGGTTTCGAACTCCTGACCTTGAGCGCCCGCTTCGGCCTCCCAGAGTGCTAGGATTACAGGCGTGAGCCACTGCGCCCGGCCCAGAGATATTATTTTAAAAGAAAAATACTCAACTAAAACATTTTAATATAAAAGTCTATGGCATCACAAGGTTTGCCATTTGTAAACTCAACTGATTCCAAATACAGAATAAGTATGAATATACCATTTTAAAATACCAAAATGCTCATACATTTGGATTTTCTTTCAAAATATTTTGCAATAAAACCTATAATTTCTCATTTGAAAACAAATATTTACCTGTCATCTATCATAATAAATATTAATTTGAAATAACTTGAAATGAGGCTAAAAAAACAAAAACAAAAAGCTAAATGGTAAGAAAACTCTATGTTCATCAGAAGTTATACTTCTTTAGGGTATCAAAACCTCAATTCTTCAATATAACCAATTAGTTTGAAATTTTCATATCTCCTGAGTAGCTCAACTAATTATGCCTATTATCATAACAGCCATTGCTAAATCTAATGGCCAAAATTACAAATAATAAATTCAGTTCCTATATTTGCATATTTTTAAATCATTTTGGGTAGGTCAATTCCTAAGGGATAAGCCATCCAAAAATTGTTACAAGAAAATAAAGTGTCACTTTCATAATGAAATGAGTTAATTGGCTGAAGATTCTTGTAGAGAACCAAAAATTAGTAAGTATTTTGTTCATCATTGGCCTTTTTGTAATAAAGCAAGTTATGTTTCAATATTAGTTGTCTCAAGTTGTCAGTATATTATAATAAAGCCTCATTAATTCAGACTCCACAAATTCAAACCTAAACAAAATATGTATAGAAATCAGCTTAACCATAATAGCAAAATGACAATAATAGATATGATTTGTTACATATTGTTGGGGCTCAGGAAATGATATCCAAAGAATGGCACTTTGGTATGCTGAGTACCTTGAACAGAAAAAAATGGAAGGGCCTCAGAAGCAAACTGTCTTTCTGAACTTCTCCTGCCTTTCTACTTCATGCTCCCCTTTCTCCCCCAAGGCAGGTCATAGAAACTAGAATCCTTCTCCCCACAAAGGCAGCCATAAAACCCAGAAATATTACTCTGACCTTCACCTGCCTTTTTGTGTAAGAGCTGGCCATAAAGAAATTTTCTGACCTACCTCATCTGAAGTTAGATCAGAAGGCCCTCATTCCAGAAGAGGTCCTAACCTATACCTGGGAGGAAGGAGTGCCACACAGAGAGGCAAAGAAGAATCCAAACAGGCCTTGCTGAGTTTTCCCACTCAGTCTATTACCATGAGGTCATCCCTTTTTTTTCTCTAATCACATTTCTACACAGCTGTCCATTCTATAAGGAAACTAAGCATAAAAATAGACAGTTTTCCCTGTGCCTTTAGGTCTTCATTTCTGAACGTTCCAGTGTCACATAAAACTTTGATTAAATAGTGTTAAGCTTTACTCTTGTTAACCAGTCTTTTGTTAAAGGAGTGTCATCCGTAACCCTTTCGATGGGGAGGAAAGGTATCACACATATACAGTGGTATATATATATACACACAATTTATGTGTGTGTGTGTGTGTGTGTGTGTGTATAGCCGCTATAGTATCTACTATCTATAAGACATTTTACATACATTAACTTCCTTAATTATTATAATAATTCTACAAAATGGTTATTATTCTTATTTATAGAAGAGGGTACTTGGGCACAGAGAGATTAACTAACATGTCCATGTTACATAGCTATAAAGTGATAGGGCTAGAGTTTAAACCCAAATCTGTTTGATTTTAAAACTTGAGGTGCTGGTCTCTTAAAAAATGAATCACTTTTACTGCATATATAATATACAAAACATAGTTTTGTAGAAATGTTCTGGCCATTGCTTATGAGGGGGAAAAAAAAGAAAAACAAAGAAAAAAAAGATAGTTCTATAGAAGTCACGTTAACCAAAATGTTAACATGGTTATTCCTGGATATTGGGACTATGGCTAATTTTTATTTTCTTCTTTATAGTTAGCATTTTCCCTATGTTTTTGCAATAAGTACTTATCATTTTATATATAATGATAAAAATTCTTAAAAAAGAAATGATCCCTGCTTTCAGAGAATCTTTTATCTTTTATCTTATAGTTTCTATCCATCTTCATTTGAAAGTCTTCCAACCTTAACACTTCCTTCTTGCCAATATGTGCTTATCATTTCTTTCAAAATGTAAGTCAAAACCTACATAATTCCAAAATAGCCCTTGACTATGACCATTTCACCAAACTTTTTGCATTATTTTGTGGCATTTGTACTATTAAAAGAAAATCTATTGTTTTGTATTATTTTGATATTGAATGTGTGTTTATGTCCTTCATTGAAATCCATTCTGGAGTAACACAATAATGGACTGAAACACTGTTGAGCACCCAGATGAGGTGGGTGACCATGATTTTGAAGGATTCCCGGTCTATATACTGTAATTTTCTCTATCCAACCTCACTATGGAAGTTAATCAATAAGTACAAAGAATGCACTAAAGCAATATCATTTGATAACAATCATACAGTACCAGAATGATGATGGTTCAAAGTTTTCAAGTGCCTTGCATAGATTTGAGATGCTTCCATATTTATGAGGTTTAAAAGTGATGAAGGACAAAGGAAAGCAAGAGACACCTTTATAGGTAAAGAGGCATCACGTTTAAGATGATGTGTGACAGGATAAGGGAAGACTTGATGGGTAAAAAACCTATAGAATGAGAAAATTAGCCTGACTGAATAGATATGCACAGGACCAACATGAGAAATAGAGGGAAGGTAGACTGTGGTAGGTAATGCTTAAGTTTGGATCTGGAAGTTTTCTCATTAGGCAGTGATTCAGCATGCACTGAAAGGAGGCCTGACCCCAGCCATCAATCTTTCCATTTCCATTTCCTTACATGCACTCCATGCACCCAAAGCAGAGAGAGGAGGGAGGGTGGGAGGTGAAGAGACAGAGAGAAAGGGAGAGAAAAAGAGACAGAGAGAGAAAAACAGAGAGAGAGAGAGAGAGAGCGAGAGCGAGAGAGAGAGAGAGAGAACACTTTTTCCTCTCAAGGAGCAGACCAAACAGAATTCCAAAAACAGGGAGCCAATAGAAAGATTACTACTATTTTCTAAGTAAAAAATAACCAGGATTTCAACAATACGAAAGTAAATTATCAGGCAGGTGTGGTGGCTCATGCTTATAATCTGAGCACTCTGGGAGGCCGAGGTGGGTGGATCATTTTAGCTCAGGAGTTCGCAACCAGCCTGAGCAAGAGCGAGACCCTGTCTCTACTAAAAACAAAAAATCAGCCAGTCAACTAAAAATGAAACAAAAAAAATTAGCCGGGCATGGTGGCTGGCGCCTGTAGTCCCAGCTACTCAGGAGGCTGAGGCAGGAGGATTGCTAGAGCCCAGGAGTTTGAGGTTGCTGTGCACAGCTAGGCTGACGCCACGGCACTCACTCTAGCCCAGACAACAAAGCTAGACTCTGTCTCAAAAAAAAAAAAAAAAGTAAATTATCAAGGGAGCAATGTAGTTTGGCAAATATTTCAGTGGTACTTCAGAAAGGTAAAACTACATTTAAAAAATTTATGGGGAAAAAGGGAAAGGCTGTAAGGCTGTGGGTCAACATAGAGCTTTATATCCTGTTTGTGTTCCTATACTTAAAAAAATTGACTTGTCTTAAGGGAGAGAATAACAATTTGATATAAGAAAGAATGAAGTTTCATATCCTAATTGTGATCAATCAAAAATGGGAGCCATAACTTTTCAAAGCATAGTAATTTTTTGAAATTGCCCTTCCATAATACTATTTTTAAATTTTCATTTTTATGTTCCTGAACATATTTCTATAAGATTTTATAAAACAGTACTTACTATTTTAAACAAATATTAACAGCCACTATAAGGTTAATTTTTACCTTTAAAAGTGAATAAGGAGTTATGCTTAAAGTATTATATGTAAGCTAAATGTCTATAATTCAAGTTGCAGCTTTAGGCAAATTATAACAGCTGAGTTATAAATTCTCAAGAGCAGTGATGATAATAAAATATGAATATATTATAAGCAATGCCAGAAAATATTATAATAATGCAATAAAAAAATCTATGTGATCAAAAGAAAGCCCACAAAAATCATTTTGGAATCTCACTTGTCCTTTGCTATATTTTAAAATTATACCTCTCTATCCTAGGGTCTCTTTTTCTTTATTTAAACTATTATAATGGTTAGAAGCCTTATTTTACTTTCTTCTGTCTCTTCAATAGTAAAACTTCAGAGTGCCATTCTTCTTATGACAAACTAATACATGTTTAAAAGGGAGTGAAAGAATATAGAAAAATAAACCACTGGGAAGGAACCCATACTGAAATTGAATAAGAAATGAAGGAACATAAGGACCATATGATTTCTCCTCTGTAGAAAAGCCCAGTGAGGAGTTTTCTATGCCTTCTCAGATCTGTGGACAGACTGTGGAATTAATGTGTCTATAGGCTCTGGCTCATATGAAGTTCTACCTTTCAATATCAGTGCCCAACATCGAATAAACACTATTAATCAGAATGGTAAGGAAGTGGAATATTCTAATTATAAATAACAATATGTTCTCTATACAACTGAACATATTTTTTATAAAAAATATAATTCAGAGCCTCAGAAACACAGTAGACTAAGCAGAAGAAAGAATACCTGAACCTGAAGACAGTTCTTTTCAAATAACTCCAGCAGACAAAACAAAAAAAGAATTAAAAAGAATAAAGAAAGCCTAAAGGATTTATAGGACACAATCAAGTGAACAAATTTTCATATTATGAGACTTCCAGGGAGGAAAAGAGAAGGGAAAAGTTGTAGAAAACCAATCTAATGAAATAATAACTAAAAAGTTCCCAAGTCTTAGGGAACAGTGGACATACAGATCTGGGAAGCTCAAAAATTCCCAAATAGATTCAACTCAAACAACTCCTCTCTGAGCCATATTATAGTAAAATTGTCAAAAGTCAAAGACAAAGATAGAATTCTAAAGACAGCCAGAGAAAAGCAAGAAGTCACATATAGGGGACTCCTCTTTATATTAACAGATGATTTCCCAGCAGAATCTGTACAGGTCAGGAGTCAATGAGATGATATATTCAAAGTACTAAAGTAAAAATACTGATGGGTAAGAAAACATACCCAGTCAAGCTATTATTCAGAAATAAGGAAGACATAAAATCTTTTCCATACACACAAAAACTAAGGGAATTCATCACCACTAGATTGGTCTTACATGAAATGCATAAGGGAGTCCTATATCTGGTAACAAAAATACAATAACTACCATCATGAAAATGCATGAAATTATAGAACTCACTGGTAGAGCTGAAACAAAAAGAACAAAGAGAAAGGAATCAAGTCTAATCACTACAGAAAACCACCATACTGTCAAAATAAATAAGAGAGGAAGTAAGCAACATAGGATATAAAAAATAACCAAAAAATTAATAAAAAAGACAGAAGCCCTCATTTACCAATAATAACCTTAAATATAAATAGATTCAATTCCACAATTAAAAAATACAGACTGGCTGAATAGAATGAAAACCAAGACCCAACTATATGCTGCCTATAAGAAACTCAGATCCACTCCAAAGACACACATAGGCTAAAAATGAAGGGATGAAAAAAAATATTTCAAATAAAAACGAACAAAAAAGGACTACTTATACTTATATCAGATAAAATATACTTTAAGCCAAAATAATAAAAAGAGAAAAAGAAGGTCATTATGTAATAATAAAGAGATCCATTGAGCAAGGGCACACAAAAATTCTAAATATATATGTACCCAACAAAACACCCAAATATATAGAGCAATTATTATTATATCTAAAGGGAGAGATAGATTCCAATACAATAATAGTTGGGGACTTCAACACCCCACTCTAGCAATAGACAGATCATTACACAAAGAAACATTGGATTTAAACTGCACCATAGAAAAAAATGGACCTAACAGATATTTACAGAACATTTCACCTTCACCCAACAGTTGCAGAATACACATTCTTCTCATCAGCATATAACCATTCTACAAGATTGACCATGTATTAAAATACAAAACCAAGTCTCAAAAAATTTTAAAAAAGCAAAATCATATCAAGTATGGTTTTTTGTAAGAACCAAGAGATAAAAGCAAGAATATCAAGTATCTTTTTGACCACAATGGAACAAAACTGGAAATCATTAACAAGAGAAACATTTAAAACTAAAGAGATACATGAAAATTAAACAACTTGCTCCTGAACAAGCAATAGGTAAAGGAACACATTAAGAAGTAAATGTAAGATTCCTTGAAACACAAATATTATAAACACATAACATACCAAAACCTATGGAACACAGCAAAAGCAATGGTAAGAGGCACATTGATAGCTGTGAATTCCTATATCAAAAAAGTAGAAAGACTTCAAATAAACAACCTAAAAATTTACCTTAATGAACTAGAGAAGGGAAAACAAACCAAAACCAAAATTAGAAGGAAAGAAATAATAAAGATCAAAGCAGAAATAAGACAACATTGAGGAAAAAAAAAGTAGAAAAGATCAATGAAGCAAAAAGTATGTATTTTGAGATAAGCAAAATTGACAAGCCATTAGCTAAACTAAGAAAAAAAGAGAGAAGAAACAAATATATCAAATCAGAAACAAAAAAGGAGATATTACAACTGATATCAGAGAAATAGAAGCAACATTAGAGACTATAATGAACAATTTTATACCAATAAATTTGAAAACCTAGAAGAAATGGACAAATTCCTGGTCATATACAACCTATAATAAGGTTGAAGCAAGAATAAATATAAAACCTATACAGACCAATAATAGGGGACAAGATGGAATCAGTAATAAAAAGTCTCCCAATAAAGGAAAGTTCTGGACCAAAGGAATTTAGTGCTGAGTTCTACCAAATTTTAAAGAATATGAATTCTCTCAGACTTCCAAAAAATGTAAAGGTAATGAGTTCTTTCAAATCCATTCTACAAGGCCAACGTAATCTTAATACCAAAACCAGATAAGAACACAATAACAACAAACTACAGGCCAATACCCGTGATGAACATAAATGCAAAAATCCTGAACAAAATAGTAGGAAACCAAATCCAACAGCACATCAAAAAGATAATACACCATAATAAGTGGAATTCATTCCAAGGATGCAAAGATGGTTCAATACATGCAAATCAATAACGTGACACATCACATCAATAGAATGAAGGACAAAAAACCATGAGATCATCTTAATAGACACAGAAAAACCATGTAATAAAATGTAACAGCCCTTCATAATAAAAACTATCAATAAATTAGGTAAAGAAAAAAAGTACCTGAATATAAGAAAGGCCACATATGACAAACACACAGCTAACATCATATTGAATGTTCTTCTAAGGACTGGAACAAGACAAGGATGCCCACTCTCATCATTCTTATTCAACATACCACTGGAAGTCCTAAGAGCAATTAGGCAAGAGAAAGAAATATTCTACTGGAATTCTAATTGGAAAGAGAAAGTCAAATTATCCTTCTTTGCAGTCAACATGAGCTTATATATAGAAATACCTAAATAAAAAAAAAACTCTTCGAACTGATAAACAAATTCAGTAAAATTGCAGGATACAAAATCGACATACAAAAATCAGTAGTGTTTCTATATACCAATAACAAATTAGCTGAAAAAGAAATCAAGGAAGCAATACCATTTACAACAGCTATAATAAAAATAAAATAGTTAAGAATATAGTTGATGAAAGAGTTGAAAGAGCTCTAGAAGGAAAATCACAAAACATTGATGAAAGAATTCAAAGAAGACACAAAAAAATGCAAAGACATCCCATGTTCATGCATCAGAGACTTAATATTGTTAAAATGACCATACTACCCCAAGCAATCTACAGATTCAATGCAACCCCTATAAAAATATGAGTGATATTCTTCACAGGAATAGAAATAACCATTCTAAAATTTGTATGGAACCACCAAGACCCTGAATTACCAAAGCAATACTGAGCAAAAAGGGTAGATCTGGAGAAAATACACTATTAGATTTCAAAATACACTATAAAGTGATAGCAACCAAAACAGCTTGGTACAGGCATAAAAACATACATACAGACCAATGAAACAGAATAGAGATCCCAGAAATTAATCTATGTATCTACACCCAACTGAGTTTTTTAAAAAAAATACCAAGAACACTCATTGGGGAAAGGAAAGTCTCCTCAATAGTGTAGTGAAAACTGGATATCCATATGCCAAAGAATGAAACTAGAGCCCTATTCTCACCTTATATAAAAAGCAAATCAAAATGGATTAAAGACCTAAATGTAAGACCCAAAACTATAAAACCACTAGAAGAAAACATAGAAGGATATTGGAATGGGACAAGATTTTATGAATGAGACCTCAAAAGCACAGGCAACAGAAGCAAAAATAAACAAAAGGGGTTATATGAATCTAAAAAGCTTCTACACCGGAAAGGAAACAATCAAAAGAGTGAAAAGACAACCTACTGAGTGGGAGAAAATATTTGCAAGCTATTCATCTGACAAGGAATTAATATCCAGACTATACAAAGAACTCAAAGATCTCAATAGAAAAAAAAACACAAATAATCAAATTTTTAAAATGGGCCAAGGATCTGAACAGACATTTCTCAAAAGAAGACATATAAATGGCAAAAAGTATATGAAAGCTGATTTGTGTGATTGGCTATGCACCTCGGTGAATTCACTCGGGGTCAGTTGGTTGTACACTTGGAATGGAGTGAAGGCATGATATGTAAAGTATACTTCAATAGAGAAAAAAAATTTAAATTAAAAAAAAGTATATGAAAAAAATGCTCAACATCATTAAGCATCAGGGAAATGTAAACTAAAACCAAGATATCATCTTACCCAATAGAATTGCTATTATCAAAAGCACAAAAAACAATGCTGGCAAGGATGTGGAGAAAGGTAAACTCCTATATGCTATTGGTGGGAATGTAAACTTGCCACTATAGAGAACAGTATAAAGGTTCCTCAAGAAACCAAAAATTGAATTATCATATGATCTAGCCATCCCACTTACTGGGTATTTATCCAAAGGAAAGGAAATCAATATACTGAAGAGATATCAGCACCCTGCCATGTTTCACAACAGCCAACATGTGGAATCAAACCATGTGTTCAACAACCAATGAATATATAAAGAAAATGTAGTATATATACACAATAGAATACTATTCAGCCATAATAAAGAATAAAATTCTGTCATTCGCAGCAACATGGATGAGCCTGGAGTACATTATGTTAAGCAAGCCAGGAACAGAAGGTTAAATATCACATATTGTCATATATGCTGTAGCTAAAAAAGTTGATCTCAGAGGTAAAGAGTAGAACTGAAGTTACTAGAAGATAGAGACACAAAATTTGATGAAGGATATATAATTATAGCTAGACAGGGAGAATAAGTTCTAGTGTTCCATAGCACAGTAGGATGCCTGTAGTTAATAATAATACTACATATTTTCAAATAGCTAGAAGAGAGGATATTGAATGTTCTCAACACAAATAACTAACAAATGTTTGAGATGATGGACATGCTAATTGCCCTAACCACAGTATGTCGTATATATTGAAACATCACTATATATGCCATAAATATGTAAAATTATGTACCAATTAAAAACATACAAACATTTTTAAAAGGAATGAGTCAAATAGATTTATTAGGCTCTAAGGTTTCTTCTAGGTTTAAATTTGTTGTATTCTATAAGAAATGGTAGGAGACAGATATATTTCTCAACACTCCAAATCAGTTCTTCCAATGAACCCATTTTGTTTATCAATACCATTATTTTCCTGTCTCTTAGACTCTCAGAACAACTTTTTAACTCTTTCCTTTTCCCTTCCCTAGGCATGCTACATGGAAAGCGGAAGTAGAATCTACAGCTTAGGTCGAAATAATATGTGAAAAGATAAAATGTGAGGCAGCAAGATATTCTTATATGGTCATGGATAGAACCACCTCCCAAGTACTCAGCTTCCTGAAATAGTCTAAGCAGCAGCTAGCCTGTGTTTCTGGGCTCCTCAAACTTGGCATACTCCTCATTCAACAGAAGATGTCTGGGACCAACTTACACATCTTTGTGGCATGCCTCCACAATTAAAAGAGTGACATCAGGGAATCCTACCTTCACAGGCCAACATTTATCCTTGATCTATTCTTCTTTGTATTCTTTGCATTATTTGCATTATTTTTTATATTGCTGGTTTGATCTGTGTTGCTGGTTTTATAATAAAGTGAAAATAAACTTTGACCAGATCATCATTCTTAAACCTGAACCAGCCTTTTCTTCTAGCCTGGCTCATTTTTACTTTTCCATCCATATTTAGTCAAAAATGAGTCTATTATATAATTTAAAATTTAATTTTTACTAAATCTTGACAATTTTAGGTAATTCAGTGAACTCATTCACTGAGACATGGATTAAAGCTCAAATGGCTAAATAATAATATTAATGATAACAGCCAATTCTTACATAGCACTTACATGGGCCAGCCATTGTCCTAAGTACTTTATAAATATGAACTCATTTAATTCTTAACATAATCCTATGGGATAGATACTATTATAATCTCTATATGAAAGATATAGAAACTGAGGCAAAGAAAGATCACTTGTCCAAGGTCACTTGGATAGGAAGTGGCAAAGCTGGGATCCAGACTGCTTCAAAGGCTGTCCTTAATCACCATGGCACTAAAATGTCCAATTTTGAATCAAAAGTGTAGTTTATTATATCTCAAACAAGAAGCAGTACACTTAATCAAAGTATGCACCTATCTTATCAACACAGTTTTGCCATCTTAAAGATAGCCTGTTTATGCCAGCAGCAAGGAAGCCCAGAGTACGAGTGGCAATGAAATCACGAACGGCATTTTCCACAGCTTTTGAGAATTGAATATTTTTCCTTGCAAGAAGTGGTCCAAAGCCTAGAAGAAGCGGTAGTCAGTTGATGCAAGGTCTAGTGAAATCAGTGGATGACAGAGTTTCCAAGTCCAGCTTCTGTAGTTTGAGCAGCATTGTTTGTGCGTCATGTGGTTGAGTGTTGTCTTGCAAAAGGATTGACCCATCTCTGTTGACCAATCTTGGCTGCTTAATAGCAAGCATCCTCATCATTTCATCCAATTGGTTGTAGCAGACATCGGCTATAGTCGATTGACCAGGTTTTATGAAGCTATAGTGGATAATACCAGAGCTGGACCATCAAACAGACACCATTAGCTTTTTTTGAATGAATATTCAGTTTTGGACTGTGTTTCAGCCCTTTGTCTTTATCCAAGCATTGTGCTGAATGCTAGTGATTGTCAAAAGGAATCCATTTTTCATCACACATCACAAAACGGTATAGAAATGGTTCGCCTTTATGTTGTGACAGCAAAGAAAAGCAAGCTTCGAGATGATTTCTCTTCTGAGCTCATTTAATTCATGCAGAACCCATCTAACCAGCTTCTTTACCTTGCCGATTTGTTTCAAATGGTCCAATACTGTTGGAATAGTAATGTCAAACCTTGCTAATTCACACTTAGGTTAAGATGGATTTGCTTCCACCTCATCATTATCCTCCTGGGTCTCAGGTAGCCCAAGTGGCTCATTTTCAAGCTTAAAATCACCAGAACAGAACTTCTCAAACCATCAAGGTACTGTGCGTTCCTTAGCCACATCCTTCCCAAACACTTCATTGATATTTCGAGGCATCTGCACTTCATTGGTTCCATTAGGGAACTGATAATAGAAAACAACACGAATTTTTGACTTATCTGTGGTTTCACAAAAATTGCTCTAAAAATTTTGAAAGATAATCACAAGCCAAGACATGCATCTGAAAGACTGAGGATGTACCTTCCCAATAAAAATAAGAGTGTCAAAGTGAAATGTCAGAGATATCAACTATAAACTTAGTACTTAAGGAAATTGGACATTTCATAATTAATAACCAACTATAAACTGTGTTTGCATAGGCTCATACTTACATGTTATATATGCTGATTTGTTTTCTGTCATATACATTTGACAGCTTTCCCTAGAATCATTATAAATGTCCTTCATTACAAAACCTACATAATTGCAAAAAAAAAAAATCCCAACTTTTTTAAAACCTAGACCTTCCCTGTATGATTTTAGACTTGCCTGAAATTTCTTTCATTAATACAGACAGCTGAAAATTTAATGTTTTAGCTTCCCCTAAAGATTAAAATGGATCTGAATTTGTCAACAGTCATTTAAGATACCTTATACATTGAAGTTCTTATATGAGGAAACAAAGAATTTTTTATTCCATTCAATTTATTTTCTCAACTCTCATCTATACATTAGGTTTTTCTCCATAAACTGCTATGCTTTCTGCTAATAATTGTGCAAGTTCTGATTATTACAATTTTATGAGCTAGAACATCAATATATATCTGGTAAGTACTCATATTTACATACTACAGCTATTTAAAATTCCCCTTCTTAAAATATAAAATACTTCATTGTAACTCTTCTATTAATGATTTATATATGTGTGTGTATGAAGCAGAAATTGACAGGATCAGTCAGAATACACTACTGTAGCTTGACAAGCAAACAGAATTAACTGTCATCTGATTTACTCACCAATTCTGACATTGCTTTATTTTTCAATGCCCATCTTTCTAGAAAATATTTTCATTTTAATAACTCTTTATAATATTCAATGTACAATCCTTACCATCTCTTTCTTTAATAGACCAATGAAACCAAGATAAAAATGAATTTTAATTTTAGCATTCATTTAAAACATGGTATTCATACATTTCACATGATTTCAAAGTCACAAAATTATTATACATTTTGAGATTAAAACAAAATGTCAAGTCATGGAATTAGTTATTAACAAATTTTCAAGTGAAGTAAATTATTAATTTGGAGAAAAGTACATCTGCATTAGTAGAAAGTTTAAGTTATGAGCACTTAAAAAAGGCAGTTCTGTATTATATATCAACTGGGAATAATAACAAATATAGCTTATGAGATATTACACTTTTAAGGAACTTCCTTTTAATAATTAGATAATAAGGATTGACCTTAGCATGCACTTTGTACCAAAATGGGTGCTTTCCAGGGATTAAGAGTTCTTAAAGTGTGTTCCAAAGGCTTAAGAATTTCTCTTAAAATGTTGTTAATAGTATTAACTAGCCAGTCATATCCATGTGGAACCGTTCTCCTAAAATATTGGTGATATTATTATTTATCTTAACATGAATCTGATTGCAATAATCTTTTATGACTGCCAGGGCTTTGCTCCATGCATTATCACTAGTCTTGTGTCATTGACATCCATTTCAATTGACTATAATCATACTCAAGCTTCTTGCTTTTTAGAAACCAACAAAACCTGTCCTATTACCCCTTTCCTTTCACATCTCAAATTCTCAAAATAGCAGTCTATAGTTCCTAATCCTATGTTCTCACTTCTCATACTCCTCAATCCAGAGCAATTTGTTTTCTGCTTCTATCCTTACACAGAAACCAACAAATTATTTTTCAGTTGCCATCATACTTAACCTCTTTGCACAGTTTGGTACTGATAGCCGTTCCTTCCTTCAAATTGTTTCCTGTCTTAACAATCTTCCTAAATATTATGCCTTCCTAGTTCTCATTTTGTCTCACATTCCATTTATTTGTTCACCAGGCTCCTGGTAGGAAACACCACTTTGGGTAGCTAGCCAGATCACATTTCTTTTTTTTAATCTGTTATACAATATACTGATACACAATGAGGGTCCATTTCTGTGTTATAGGACTTAACTTTCCTAGTCACAACTGATTCATGGTTAGATCATCAGATGCATACTAAATGAATTTTGAAATTTGGAATGGAGGCAAGAAGAAGGAATCAGTGTTAGTAAACCATTCAAGTTAATTTCAGCATCCCAAGAGCATTTAATGTACTTAAAACATAAAATACCAATCACATTAATTTCAGCCTCCTAAGAGAATATGTATGGATTGATTGTCTTTGGCTCAGGCTCCTGGAGCTGCACAGTTCCTGCCCTTCTCTGACTGACCACTCACACAGTTTTCTTTGGGTTCTGTGAGATACACACAATAAATCCTCTCCCTGCTCCACTGCCCAACAGTCACTTTTTCTTTTCATTTGGCTTAAATTAACCACAGTAGCTTTTATTAAACTAATCAACATCTTAATTGGCTACTTTCCCATTTCTGCCATTAATCACTGATATTGACCAGACCTAGGATGAGGTTCAGGACACATTACCCCAGTGTATGGCACGTTGGCAATTGAGAAAACAGAGAAGCAAGGTCTCTCTGACTTACCTTCTCCCCTACTCCCCTGAAGCAGGCCATAAAAGAATTCTCTGACTTTCCTTTGAACTAGGTCCCAATACCTTCCTTCCCTACACCTGGAGGAAAGGAATGTTCTGAAGACAGGGACACAGAGAAGACTCTGAACAAACAGACCTTGCTAAGTTCCACCAAGTTTGTTACCATTAGATCATAGCCTTTTGTCCTCTAATTATACTTTTGCACAACTGTCCATAAAAATACACAGGTTTCCCTATTTTGCAGTCTTCATTTCTGAAGGCTTCCATGTCATCTAAAACTTGTATCAAATTTGCATGCTTCTCTCTTGTTTATCTGTCTTTTGTTTATAGGCGCCTTAACCATGAACCTAAGATGTGAAGAAATTACTTTTTCTCCCCAACACCTGCTTCTCATTTTAAACATTTTGAGCATCCGTCATGAAATTCAACTGATTCTTTTTATGTAATTTTACCAGAGTAGATTTAAGTGTTTGAACTTTTTTTTTGTTTGAACTTTTAAAAATTTTGTTTTTTATTCATTGTATTTTCTGCTCAGACCTAAAAAAACCCTTTTCCTACTGGTTCTTATTTTGTAGAATTAACAAATTTCCTTATTCTCCTTCTCCAGCTCTTCTTTCTCTTCCTATTTATTTCATACTTAAGTTCTTAGTCCTCTTCTTTCACTGGGTAATCTCATTTATCATCATGTCTATGCTGAAGATTTATGGTCTATATCTTTAACTCTAGTCCTTCTTCCAAAACCCCAACATGTATTTCCAAGCACTTAAAAGATAACTGCATTTCCTTGACTCAAAGTTTCCTAAAACTTGGCATGTCCAAATTTAACTCAAAATCCTTTCCTTAAACTGGCTTCTCTTCCTACATTACAGTATCATCACCTACCTAATCTCCCTGTTCCTTGCCCTGGTATCTTACACCAGGTATCAGCAAACTATGGCGTGGCCAGTTTTTCCATGGCATGCCAAAATGGTTTTTACATTTCTCATGAGTTATAAAAATAAAAAACAAACAAAAAAGAATATGCTATTAATACAAAAGCTACATGTGGTCCCCAAATCCTAAAATATTTACTATCTGGCCTTTATAATAGAAAATGTTTGCTGATGCCTGTCTTAAATGGTCACCAAATTATTTGGCCCTTTCTTTCCCTAGCAAATGGTCACCAAATGCTCTCAAATTTGACTTTTCCCTCTGTCTGCTATCAGTGTCCCAAATGTAGACATTATTTCTTACTGAAAAACATAGAAAAACCTCCTATCTGGCTTCCAAGACTCACATCTTGTGGTATAATACATATTTGGTTTCTTCTCTCCTGCCCCTTCTTGGCACAGAGCTCCAAAAACCTTTGAAATTTCCTGAGTGATAGAAATGTCTTTTGTTATTCATACTTCAGTTTATGTTATTAGGTTCCTCTGGAGGGCCCCTAGACAGCCTCAGGGTGGGGGCTGTTCACCAGAGGAACCAACCACCAGATTAGACAGTTTGAACTTTCAGCTCTATCCACCCTCAACCCCAACCTACAAGCAGGGAAGAGGAACTTGGAACTGAGCCCAATCACCTATGCCCAATGATTTAATCAATCATGCCTACATAACTTCAACAAGACTCACGAACAAGGAAGTTCAGGGAGCTTATAGATTGGTGAACACATTCATGTCTCGGGAGGATGGCATACCCAGACAGTACATGAAGTTCTGTGTCACAAACCCCTTCCTTACTTTGTCCTGTGAATCTCTTCCATTTGGCTGTTCCTGAGTCATATCTTTTCTGATAAAACTGTAAAGGTAAGTACAGTGTGCTTCCTTGAGTTCTGTGAGTCATTTTAATGAATCATCAAACTTGAAGGAGAGATTGTGGGAATCTCCACTTTCATAGTTGGCAGGACAGAAGTACGGGTCACCTTAGGAATCCACTTGCATCTGTCATCTTAAGTGAGGGCAGTCTTGTGGGATGGACCCCTTAACTTGTGGAGGACTGTGCTAACTCCTGGTAGTTAATGTCAGAATTGAATTGAATCAAATTGAATTGTAGGACATCCAGTTGGTGTCTGCCTTGTATATGGGCACTAGACTTCTCCTTTTACAAACTAAATCTGGTGATTTCACTACCCTGCTTAAATAACACTGAGGCTTTTACATATAAAATACATAGCAAAACTCCAGGCTCTTTACCTTGTTTTATATATATAGCCCTCCATATTTATCTTCATATAAAAATAATTATATTTTCTACTATAACTCTCCTTGATATCTTGAAATAGCCTCCTGGCTGTAACTTGCTTTAGAGGATGTTTTCACTAGAAAACTGTATTTATGGAAGACCTTTATAATACTTTATTAATATAAATAATACTACTTAAAGGTAACATATAACTATAATAACATAATTTGTGTAGTATTATTAAACAGAAAAAAGTTATCTACAAATGTGGCTACATCATTTTTTAATGACTTTTTAACAATTTAAACCTTTTAAAAAAGGTAAGAAAAGGTAAGAAAATATACCTGTTAAATCAGGATTTAACATTTAAACTATCAAATCTAATTTAAGTGTGATGTGATTTAAGTTCTAGATTCCATCTATAAAAAAAAAGGAAATTAGATAAAAATGATCTTTAGATCTTTAAGGTCTCTCTAGTTTTAAATTTCTATGATTTTATCATGTGATCTACTTGTTTAATATTTAATCTTCCGTCATACAGCCTTTGCAGTATGGTTACTTTTTAATTCTGTAGTTCAAAAGAAGTATAATTTGTTGGTTTTTAAAACAAATTCATATGAAATAACCTGAGTATCTATTTAAAAAACCAATCAATAAAAGTAAATTTTGGATTTCTTCATATTAAATCTAAAAATCCATCACTATACTTGCTTTTTACTTTATTTGCTGCTTTACATATCTCAACAGTGAATCTATCATATCAACATAGTCATCATGATCCAGGCTGCAAATAATAGAGAGTGTCAGTGTCAATTTTGCTTTCTCACACTTGCTTCCCTTCACTTCATCTGATTTTAATAATCCCTGTCAAACCACAAACAGTCCAAATTACCTTCATGACACAGAAGCTTTCAAGGAGCAGACAGAATCTCAACTTTCATTTAGCAACTACAAAAGAAAGCTGTCCAGCTGGACAAATATTATTTCCACACTTGACAATCTCTACAGTTGGGCATGCATTTTAATTTTAACTAAACCTGCCAGGAGTTTGATATGAGCTTCTTGTTTTGTGTAGATTGACTCACAGGATTATCAGACCAATGACTGTAATTGTGATGAAAGAACCCAGCATTTATCTACTAAGGGATGAATCACATACCACAGCTAAGGGATCAAAATGAACATGTAAGAGATAGTGTGTAGTATAGATTACAGGGGAGGAAACTACTTAAATTAAGTGCTTTAATTAATAAATAATCTAAAGATACAGAATATATTCTTGATGTAATTTTGAAAAGTACCAGCTAATAAGTCAAAATGTAAAATAGTTAAAATTTAACCCATAGACACCATTGAGAAACAGCTTCCAAAAATGAAATCTAAACAGATTTTAAAAATTATTTTGGATTCACTCAACTTTAAAGTCAGATTTCTAGAAAAGTTCTATGTGTCTATTATAATAAAACTGCTGTTCTTGACAATGTATCAAAAAGTCTGCTTAATACTAATCAATGTGCTTTTATACATACAATGTAAAACTTCAAAAAAATTTATTAGTAAAAATGAATAATGATGTTTGCAGAGGAATACTAGAATAAAAGTTATATAGTATAAAACTATACTAAATTCAACTCAAATCTAAAACTTACAAGCTGTAAAACATTTCTGGGTACATTTCCTGTTAAAGCTAGGCCTTAATTCCTCCTAAGTTAGTAGATCCTCACAATAATGTCAGTCTTCCCTTCAACCTGTTACACTTGACAATAGTTCTAGCCAAAGACCAATCTTAGAGTACTATTTCTCTCCCAACTCTATCTTGGATACCATAATTCAGTTTCTTTTATCAGCTCCTTTTCTTTCTATTCCCCTTGGTCCTATGACTAGATGATCTCATTCACATCCATGTCTTCTGCTTCAACTCGTATGTTGGAGCTCATGTTCTGACTGTACAACTCCACACTGGATAAACTCCCTTGTATATCCCACAGATACCTCATGGTACTTGTGCCCTGAAACAACCTTACTGTCTCCTCTCTGAAACTTCTTCCTTGTCTTGAGGTCCGTATGATAAATAATAGCTCCAATATCAACCTAAGTACTCATGTCGGAATTGTAGGAGTCATCCCCCATGTTACGACATTCTCTCACCAACCCCACAGCCACATCTCTCATATCCATCCATATTCTCCTGTTGCCCCTGTTAAAGGAAAAACTTTAGACAAATCAAACAGAGTTTAACTGAGCAAAGAAAGATTCAAGAATGGGGCAGGCCTCAGAAACAGAATAGGCTCAGCATGACTCCGGGGCTGCCACAGGGTTAGATAACATTTATGGGCAGAAAAAAGAAAGTGACATACAGAAAATGGAAGTACAGAAACAGCTGGATGAGTTACAGCTCACCATTTGCCTTATTTGAATAAGGTTTCAATAGTTGGCTGCCTATGACTGGCTGTAACTTGACTGCTGTGATTGGCTGAGATTTGGCTACCTGTTACAAGAGTAGGTTACAGTCTATTTACATATCCAGTTAGTTTACAGTTCACTATGTTTGGGGAAACCTTTAGGAAGAACTTAAGATATATAAGGAGGCAGATTTAGAATAACCTTAATTTAAAACCCATGTGTAGGTTCAAACTCCATCATCTGGATTTGTGCAGTAGTTTCCTAAAGAGTCTCCTTATTTTGGGCCTCACACCTTCCAACTCATTCTCTATCTACCAGAATGAATTTGGTAAACCTGTGGTCCCCAACCCCCTGGCCACAGACAGGAGTAGCTAGGCTGCACAGCAGAAGGTGAGCAGCAGGCGGCCAGCCAAGCAAACATTCATCTGTATTTATAGCCGTTCTCCATCACTCCCATCACTGCCAGAGCTCCGCCTCTTGTCAAATCAGTCACTCACTGTCTCCCATTACCCCCAGATGGGATCTTCTAGTTGCAGGAAAACAAGCTCAGGGCTCCCACTGACTCTACATTATGCTGAGTTGTCTAATTATTATATATTATAATGTAATAATAATAAAGTGCACAATAAATGTAACATGCTTGAATTATCCTGAAACCATCCCCCCGCCTTCTACCCACCCCACCCTGCCACAATCTATGGAAAAATTGTCTTCCATGAAATCAGTCCCTGGTACCAAAAAGGTTGGGAACCACTGTAAAACACAGACAGGAATTAATATTTATAACAAGATTTAAGTTTCAGTGACTGGGCATAAAGTTATACTCTTAAAGAGAGAAATCAGAGAAAGGAGTTAATTTGTAGGAGGAATAGTGTGTTGATTTTATTTTTAAAATTATTTTAAAATGATAAATTATATATATTTGTGGGGTACAAAGTGATGTTATCACACACACACGCGCGCGCGCACACACACACACAGTGTAGAATGATTGATCAAGCTAATTAACATTATCCATCACCCAAAATACTTATCATTTATTCTTTCTAAGTGAAACTTTGCACCGTTTGACAAATATCACCCCATTCTTCCCACTTCTCATTCTCTGGTAACCACTATTCTACTATTTACTCCTGAGTTCAATTTCTTTAGATTCGACACATAAGTGAGAACAAGGGGTAGCTATTTTTCTGTGCCCAGCTTATTTCACTTAGCATAATGTCCTCCAGGTTCATGCACGTTGTTGCAAATGACAGAATTTCCTTTTTTAAGAGTGAATAGTATCCCATTGTGTATATATACGACATTTTCTTTATCCATTCATCTATTGATAGATATTGAGATGGTGTATTTATTTTAGAATAATGAATTTGAAGCTTAAGAAATATATCCAGCAAGCACCTGGAAAAGGGGAAACAGAATAGGGGAAGGAGAGGATTATGCACATATATATAAAAAGACCATATAATTTATCATTGAGATAGGATCTTTTTTTGAGATTAAAACATGGGTACTAAAAATAATTAAAATATTTTTGAAATGTATATTTACTAATAAATTAGGTGGTTTTAATATATTTGTAGACCCATACAATGGTTATAATCAAAAATTGTTTTTAAAAATAACATTCTTTCACAAAATTCTTATATTTTGCTCTTTAAAGCAAAAATATTTATATTATTTGAACATTAAAAACATATAAACAGATGATTCTTGACATATTTTCATATACTTTAATCAATTTCTTGGCTGTATCTGTCACCCACAGATTTTTTTTTGAAGAACATATTTTTAAATGTGATTGTTTTATTTTTATATTTTTCCAACTTGCATTTTATAGTTAATGAATTTTAAATTGTTGACATGGTCAATTGACTCTTTCATATATATTATAATATATTTAGCTGAGAAAATACTTTCTCTCAGGTGCTAAGCTACCTGGTAAACATATTAAGTTCAGAGGAAATTTTGCTAGATGGAGCATACTCTCAATTTTAATTTTTAGTAATGAAATACATAAATACTTTAGTTCAAATATTTTTACAGGCACTATTTCTTTTGCCTGAGTATCTTTTTCTTTTTTTAGAAAGAGACAGGGTCTCACTCTGTTGTCCAGGCTGGAATGCAATGGAGCAATCACGGCTCACTGCAACCTCAAACTCCTGCGCTCAAGTAATCCTCCTGCCTCAGCCTCTCGAGTAGCTAGGACTGTTGGTGTGTACCACTATACCTGGCTAGTATTTTTTTTTTATTTTTTATAGAGATGGGGTCTCACTATGTTGTCCAGGCTATTTTCAAACTCCAGGCCTCAAGCGATCTTCCCACCTTGGCCTCCCAAAGCACTGGGATTATAGGTGTGAGCCACCATGCTCTGCTAAGTTTCTTTCTTGATCGATAGTTTTAAGCCTCATCAAACAAACATTTATGATTATTTTGAATGGTTTACTAAATTAGATGCTTGGTTTAACATTATTTTGGACCAGAATATATTATAAATTTACCCCACAGAATATAGCAGTACTATCAAAAATTTCCCCCATAAGTTTAGATATTTCAAAGCACAATTATGGAATTTTATAATTAAATCTTATATGCCATTTGAGCTCTCATTTAATTTGTTCAATCCCCCTTCTGACTTCATGGGGATTTTGATATCTTCCTGCTTGCAAACTTTGTTTTCAGTAATTGAAATTCCTAAGAAGCTTCATATAAACTGAATGTTTTTGCTCTCAATTTGTTGAATGCTTTGATTAAAGATTTCTAATGGATTCTGAAGAAACTGCAGCCAAAATTTAGAGCAAATTTTTATAAAAATGTTTAATGTTAATAGCATGATAGGACATTTAAGTTGATCTGCAAAGTAATTCTTGAAAGTCTCAAACATTTTTAAAATCCAAAGAGAAAAAGTACATACAACCATGGTTAGGTTGTTTTTGTTTTCTTCAACTACAGTCTAATCATAAAAATTTATAGGCTGTTTATTTTGTGTATATATAAACATGTGTACTTGACAACTATATCTTCCATTTTGATTGGTAGAATATTGCTTATTTTTTGGATGTAATTATGAATTATTGTGTATTTCACCACGTATTACAAGTATAGTTTCCTCTACAGGTTCTAAAGTTATTGAAAACATTTATATGATGTCTTCCACAAAAATATCTCTTTAACAGCAACAAAAGCAAATAATTTTATTATTTATGTTGTAGTTTATAATCCAATTTATAGGAGTGGTGGCTCACATTTGTAATCTCAGCACTTTAGGAGGCTAAGGCAGGAGGATTGCTTGAGGCCAGGAATTGGAGACTACCCTGGGCAACATAACAATACCGTGTTTCTACAAAAAATTAGCCAGATGTGATGGCATACACCTGTAGTCTCAGCTACTCGGGATGCTGAGGCAAGAGGCTCCCTTGAGCCCAGGAGTTCGAGACTGTGGTGAGCTATAATGATGCCACTGTACTCTAGCCTAGACAATAGAGTGAGACACTATCTCAAAAAAAAAAAAAAAAAATTTACCATAGTATTCACAATAATATCAAATGCTTCCACTTTGACAGGATAAACTTCTTAAACGCCTACTTTGATTTCATGAATTAGATAAGAAACTTGAACCATTACTGGAACTGATTTTTTAAATTAGAAGTATCCAATGATACTAATGTACAACTGGCATCATTTAACTGTTGACAAATTTTTTTTAATGGAGCTAATATATTAACAGCTATTCTTTCACTTTTCATACATGCACAAAAAAACTTTAGATTGAAAATGAAAAAAATTAATTTAGACCAGCCATTTAATCTAAATGAAAAGTCATCTTTTACAGAGTGGTACACAAATGAACCTTCTGCAGCTAAGTATTAAAATGTAGTATTTTCAGGTATGGTCTTAAAATAAGACTATGCAGTAGATGATGATTCTTCAGCAGACTCAATTATTGTTTTCAAATGGTTAGTGATATCATTATAGGGTCATGGTGGATGGTAAATGTCAACAAATATTTTGTGTGAATTACACATTAATTCTTTTCAGCAAATCAAGGAAATTCAGTACTAATTTTCTGTTAAATGTGTTCTGATGTTTTTGTTTTGTTATCACTGTTGCCAAAAGGGTTATCACAAATTAAAAATATATTATCCAACAATAAAATAAGTAGTTATAGTTTTATACCATATCATACATGATAAAGCCACTTAGTAGTCAGGCACAGTGGCACATGCCTATTGTTCCAGCTACTCAGTAGGCAGAGGCAGGAGGATGGCTTAAGCCTGGGAGTTCAAGATTGTAGTGCATTATGATCGCATCTATGAATAGCCACTACACTCTAGCCTCAGCAAAATAGTGAGGCCTCCCTCTCTAAAAACAAACTAACAAATAAACAAAAACTCTTGTAGCAATAGAGTTCAAACTATATTCACTCTATGGCAAGACTGAATAATGACTAGAAAATGTCCAATCCACTGGCATGGCATGGGCCTAGCATAACTGGCTGGCACATCAAGTGGCTGGCAGGAGTGGCACCATCAAATACTTCTGCCACCACTGTCACCCAAGACCTGAAGAGGTTAGCTGTACCTAACTGTTCATGTCTGAGTTCATTCACTTTGTCTGTAAATACTGTACATGCTGTCCTTTAAAAAGATGTCTTAGCCTCTACTACTTCTAGAAAACAGAAATTAGTTATTGTGAATTTAACCATATGTTTAAGTGAGAGTTCTGATCACTACACTGGCATTTCAAATAGGAGACCATGTCAGAATTTAAAAGTACAGGTCTATCTAAACTTATCCTGGTTTATTTACATGTAACTATTAAATAATACTTCATTCAAAAATGAAAAATCTGTGAGCCATTAAAAATGATAATCTAGCTCTCTATGATATGGCATGGAAAGATTTCCGGAATACTATATTATTTAATTTTAAAAAGTAAATTATAAAGGTATACATACAGCATAATACAATATTTTTGAAAAAACAAACTAACCAGCCCTCAAAATGAGGAAATGGTTACAAACTGAACTATTAGCAGTGCTAATCTGTGGGTGGAGGAATTAAAAAGGGGTAGAGGAAAGGGAATTTTTATTCTTTATAATCTATTTTTATTTGAACTTTTATAAATAGCATGTTTCACTTCTGACACCTGGGAAATAAAAACAAATAAACAAAAAAATTACAGGAACTATTACAAGGCATAAGCTAATGTAGTATCAACTGAGGGGTACCAGCAACAAACGACCTAGGAATCCTGCAGCAGGGAGTTCCCAATGGGCAGATGGAGATAGGGAAGTCAAGCCCCCAAGAAAAAGGAAGATAAAGGCATTCCTAAAAGTGGGAGCCAGTGATCTTCCAAAATCCATAACTCCACAGGCCCCACAGTTGGAGACATTTAATGTCCCACTATAAATAGGTTCAAGGCATCTTCAATTTTGGGAATGATCCAAGAACTAGTAAAGGGAGGACATAAGAAGCCTCAGCCAGACAGTAACTTGAGAAGTAGATAATGAGTTAGTCTGCTTATTTCCCTCCTGTTTCGCAACCTGAACTCTTACTAACTCGCATATTGCCAATATGTTACTAGGTCCCTATCTTGAGGTTTCTTTCTATGTACTGGGATCCCACTACTAAATCCCAGTCACAGCTAACTGCTCCAGATTCATGGACCGCCACCAACTGGGGGCTCTGGTAATTAAAGTGATGAGAACATCCCTAAAGCATAAATGGAACTGTTTTGGAAAGCCAGAGAGCATAAAATTCATGGTTGAAAACAGTGAAAAATAAAATTGAAGAGGTATGCTGTAGCCAGATATTTTAAGGCCTTTTTTCCTCCAGGAGGAAGATATTTGGACTTTATCCTGTTCATAAAGGCAGTATATGACTAGTGTTTTGCAAATATCTTTAAAACAAGGTGTTAAGATAGTTTGGTGTGGGGTGAGACAACAGAGAGGGCAATCAGCTAGGAGGATAGTGAATTAATCCAGATGAAGGAGATGATAAACAGGAAGAGGATGTGGCCATGAGAAAAGAAAATACAGCTTTTGAAATGATTTTCCAGAGTATGAATTGAAAGCTGAGGCCACTGAGACAATTATAGCCGAGAGAAAACCAGGCAGTTGTTACATATTCAAGCAACAACATTCTCATGCTTTAGACTCAATTCACCAGAGAAACCAAATAGGACACATGTGAAAATTATAAGGTCATGTTTAGAGCAGAAAGCTTGTAGATTATGTCACTAGACACTAACAAGTGTAAGGCTAGAGTATGGTTCTTCTTGAGCAATAAAAATCAGTGTGGGAAATGACCAATTATAGCAGCAGTGACTAAATTAAAGAGGTGGGCATTATCCAGGTGGGGCCCACTTGTTATCAAAGGCTTTTATGGTCTTGCTAAAGGCAACCATAGATATCACACTTTGCATATACATACTAGCCTTCAAGAAGCTGGCAGAGGAGTGGGTGACCACTATGGTTGCCCATATGGTTTTTTTGTAGGCTAAGGCCCAAGGATTGGCCAGGGTAGAGAGATAAGTCTATAGGGAAGTTTATGCAGTAAGGGCTTAATTATTACAAACAAAATTCTGAATTTTTAATCTGGATGACAGAATGGTAGTATATGAATAGATTTTAAAAACTTAGGAGGAAAATAGTGATAAGAAGGCATGGCAAAATTCAGTGTTAGACATAATGATTTTGAGTGGGCCATACAAATGGAAATGCCCAGAATAGACAAGGAGAAGATAAACAAGAGATAAACATGAGAAAGGACACTACTCAGAATGTCACACTGTAGTTCTGGCTTTATACTTGTTAGTTTCTAGTTACATAATTCACAAGCTTTCTGCCTCTTAATATGACCTTATAATTTCACATGTCTTGTTTGGTTTCTCTGGTGAATTGGATCTAAAGCCCAAGTATGTTGATGTCTGAAAATGTAACAACTGCCTGGTTTTCACTCAGCTATAATTGTCTTCCTCATTCAGTGGCCCCAGTTATCTATTTTTACCCTGGAAAGTCATTTCCAAAAGCTATATTTTCTTTTCCCATGGCCGCATTCCTCTTCCCACACTAAGATGCAGACTATTATGATAAAGTATCATTTTTATCTGGAAAAAAACTCACACACATACACAAAATAAACACCGGGTGTATAAGAGAATTAGCATTTGTAGCAGTGTATCACGTCACTGTGGTTTGGATATTTGTCCCCTCCAAAACTAAGGATGAAATTTAATCCCCAACTTGGCAATATAGAGAAGTGAGGCCTTTAAGAGGTGATTGGGTCATGAACGGGTTAATCCATTCATTAATTAATGGTTACTAGATTAATGAATTAATGTATTGAAGGGTTATCATGGGAAGTAGACTGGTGGCTTTGTAAGAAGAGAAAGAGAAACCTGAACAAGCACACTCAGCACCCTCGCCATGTGCTACCCTATGCTGCCTCTAGACTCTGCAGGATGCAGAGCCAGCAAGAAGGTTCTCACCAGAGGTGGACCCCTGACTTTGGACCTTCTCAGCCTCCAGAACAGTAAGAAATAAATTCCTTTTCTTTACAAATTACCCAGTTTCAGGTATTCTGTTATAAGCAACAGAAAATGGACTAATACAAATGTACTAATAAAATTAAGCTAACTTACATTGCTGCTTCATTAGTTGGCGAGAGAAGGGACTCATCTGCTCACAGAGGAATCTATTTACTCAATAATGGCACCGTATATTTATAAATTATAATGGTTGGCCAGTATTTCTTTAATTTAAATACGTAAGTTATAGAGCTAATAAATGAGATAACCAAGACTTTAATTATAATTAAAACAAAAAACTATTCTAAAAAAGATAACTTTTTTGGACTATGAACCACTGGTTAAAAAAAAGCCTAGGAATCTAGTATATATGAGTGTATACACATACTTTAAACAAAAGCTTCACAAAACATTACTTACCCTTAATACCTATTCTTATATTTTCTACTCTACTCTATTTTATTCTTTTTCTTTTTTTCTTTTTAATGCTATCCACAGCTTCTAAATTGATTTCAGCACCTATAATTTGGCTTAGGTATTTTTAGATTAAAAAGAGACCTTCATGATCATTTCATAGAACCATCTGTAAAGATATGACTGATAAATCCAGAAGAGATGTTCTTTGAGAAAGGGTAAAAAAGAGCAAAGCAGAAAATGTAGGATTGGTTTGGGGCCCATTAACAATGGAAGGTAGGAAAAGAGCCAAAGGAGATAAAGAGAGTGGGGTTGTCAATTGGACAAAAACTGTATGAAGGAGGACAATGTTACAAAAAGAAATGGGCAGTAAACAAAGCTATTTTCAATACATCTTTGTCTATACTTCAGTGTTTCTCAAAGTGTAGTCAAAACCAAATTAAGCCGAAGTACCAGAGACACTGTTAAAAATTTAGATACCTGGGGCCCATCCTAGACCTAGTGAATTGAATGAACTCTCTGATGTGGGTCCTAGACTCGGCCATTTAAAAGTCTCCAAGAGGCCAGCGCAGTGACTTGCGCCTGTAATCCTAGTACTCTGGGATGCCGAGGCAGGAGGATCATTTGAACTCAGGAGTTTGAGACCAGTCTGAGCAAGAGCAAGACCCTGTCTCTACCAAAAATAGAAAAAATTAGCTGGGCATGGTGGCAAATGCCTGTAGTCCCAGCTACTCGGAAGGCTGAGGCAGAAGGATCGCTGGAGCCCGGGAATTTGAGGTTGCTGTGAGCTAGGCTGATGCCATGGCACTCTAGCCGGGGCAACAGAGTGAGACTCTGTCTCAAAAAAATTTTTAACAAAATGAAATAAAATAAAAAAATAAAAGTTTCCTAGAGCACTCTTTTTACCAAGCATTTTTATCTTAATGTCTTTTACAAATCAACTTCCGAATTGGTCCTTTCCAAGAACATGCAATCTCATTTCATGTATTAAATGTACTTCTGAAAAGTTGTTAGGTGAATACTTGTACACCAAACCATTATTTCCCTAAACACTCTCATGATTCTTTCAGAATTATGTTCACCCAGGAGAAAGCAAACCAGCTTCCAGAGCATTTAACCTTTAAACAAATATTCTTTATCTATGCAATTTTTCTGTATTACTTATAGACTTTGACCAACTAGACTCACATCCTCATTATTTTTATCCATTATGGAAGTACATATATTTAAAATTACAACACATAGTTAACACATTTCATTTTTATTTTGAACTAACTGCATTGGACTTAACTGGTTAAATATCATAATCAGGTGATATTTAGCAGAACTCACAAGCAGAAAATGAGGAGAGGGTTTTCAGAAAATACAAAAACTGAAGTTTGTGATTTGGGCTCTAACAGCAGAGGTATCCCTTTATGTGGTGAGCTCTACTAACAAAAAGTATTTGTCAATTTATTACCAATAGCTAACCATGAAGTATGAAATGTGAATCTATTCTATTCAAAGAATCATAGCTAAGAACATAGCTAAGGAATCATAGCTAAGAACAACAGTAGTTGACATTTATGTACTTACCTCATAGGAGGCCTTGTTCTAAATCCTTTACATGCATTAACTCATTTAATCCTTATTACAATCCTGCAGAGTATGTCTTTAGACCTTATTTCCCAGATGATAAAGCTGAGGTACAGAGTTAAGTAACTTTCCTGAGATCCGACAGCTAGAAATAGGAGGTGAGATTCAAACCCAGGCAGCCTGTCTCCAGAGTCTATACTCAAAGACAGTCTGCTATACTGAGATGCTAAGAAAGTCTTAGATGTTGGAATAATACTGCCTCTGTACAGAGAAATATTTGCTGTTTATGTAAGACTTTTTTTTTCCCAAGATACCTTGGGTCTACCTTGCATCCCTGCTCATGTTTAGTTATGATACTAGATCTCATTATAATGTACTTGAAATATGATAGGAATCCCCAAATCAGCGTAAAAATGGAAATTTAGTATCATGTAGAAAAAGGAAAATTTATTTTAAAAGATACTTAATTCTGTGTACAAGGGTGGGATAACATAGTGGTTTAGAGCTGTGCTTCTCAAATTGTAATGTACCAATCGCCTGGGAATATTGTTAAAAATTCAGATTTTCAGTAGGTTTGAGATTTGCATTTCTAACAAGTTCCCAGGTGAGAGTGATAGTGCTGACTTGGGGATCACATTTTGAGTAGCAAGGGTTCAGAGACTGAGCTCTAAAGTTAAACTGCCTGTGTTTGAATCCTAGCTCCATTACTTACTAGTTGTATAACCTTCTGAAACACCTCAACCACATCTGTAAAACAGTGAGATCATTACAGGGTTGTTATCAGGATTACATGGGATAATCCATAGATAGTACTTAGGACAGTCTCTGGCATATAGAAAGGACTCAATAATAAATGTTATCTCTTAGTATTACTGAAAAATATTAAAAGCATATATTGTGTCCCATTATAAAGCCATTTATAGAATTGACTGATCTAGCAGGAACTAAATAAAATGTCATCATTCTTTTCCAGGCAGTCACTAGAACATCACTGTACAATGAAGGACATTAAATACGTAAGTTAGATCTACCACCCAGCTTTTATTAAATACATAAATCTGAAACTGCTCTAAATGAATTTGCATAAAGCTGGCTTGGTTTATGATATTTAAAGAGCGTAATTCGTTTCTATGCCAGAAAACTTTTTTATATTATGGGTACACACTGACTTCCAATTCATTTATTTGAATAGCTTCTTCTGAATTTAGAAAAAGCCATTTTCATTTTAAAAATTTCATTCTATGAAACAGATATCAGAACTAGTATCAGTATAAATGATAACAATGATTTAAAAGAATTGTTTAACGAAGCACATTGCTAAGTTTAAATGAGTTCGGAGGATTTAACCAAATCCTTCCAAGACAATGGTATATCATTTCAAACCACTACACAATGCAGCATAATTACTTCTTGCTGCCAAGAACTGGAGCTTAGAAAGATGATTATTTGTCAGAATTGTGATGATGTAATAATGACGCCAAATGGAAGGGACCAATGAGTAGGAAAAGTGAAGTTAGGACCAGAAATAAAGATAGAATTTCACAGCCACCTTCCCAAATGAAAACTGTAAGAAATTTATCAAAGTCAACACCAGCTGCAAAATAAAGACACAGAAAGAATGTAGTACAATAGAAAAGAAAGATTAATGTTCACCCAGTCATTGATAAAAACCAGAAAGGGTGAAACCTGGTGGTTCAATCAAAGAGAAGACAAGAGAGAGCTATAATATGTTTTTGGTTGGTGAGTATCTTAAAAGGTCAATAAGTAAGTTGCCTATCTTTCATCTTTTATTTTTCTAACATAAGTGATAAAAAAAATTGTGGAACAAATTCTATTACAGTTATTTTTCTAAATTAAAACGTAGGCAATATGTAAGATCGTGACAGATAAGGATCAAGGAAAAGGGAGGGATTTGGGTGAGTAAATTATTCTCTCCTCTCTCCCCTTTGCCCTACATATTGGGGTAAGGATATTCCCGGCTGCCCCTTCAATGTGTGGTGTGGTACTAGAATTTTTTTTGATGCACAGCAAATCAGATTTTATTTTACATTTTACTTTCTATGACAAGCATTGATTTTAAAACAATAAGATTTTTAAAAACCTGCACAAAAATGCTTCATATAAAGGACTGCCAGATGGAAGTTTATAAGGCAAGGTTTACCTGTACTCAACCAAATCAAGTAATGATTCCTCAAGTGAAATAAAACTTATGCTTTCACTGGAAAAAAAAAATCAACAGTGGGACTTATGATTCTTAATATCTGTAGAGATAATAACACTAACAAGACCAAATTGTTAGGATTAAAGGTACAAGAAGTAAAGAGTGTGAACAGAATTCTACCAACATCATGTCTTGTTATTTTGGTTTACCTTTTTCTGAATCAAATACCTGAAAAACAGAAATTTACTGAAAATGCCTAAGCTAACTTTTTTCCACTTACAAGGCAGGTATTAGCTGTCTCTCACCTCTGGAGAAGCAAGGAATTCCACTTCAGTGTGACCTATTTATGCCTCTTAGATTTATCGTATTCAGTTTTTAATGACCCTGAACCAAAGGGAATGTAGAAACCTATTTGAAAAGATGAAATTAAGGTTGTGACACCAACCAAAACAACAAGAGAATTTAAACTGACAACAATCCCCAAATCAGTCTGTTATACTCCTAATTTAAAAAACAGTTATTTATGTGAAATAGTGATGGCATGTCATCCTCTGCTTTGAAACTCCTGAATTTTGTCATTTGGTGTTTGTGTCACAACCTTAATATTATTTAAATATACTTTTTAATATCTATTATTTAAAAAATATCTTTGAATTGAAGATACTCTAAAGCTTTGAAGAAGCCAACCTCAAAGCACTGTATCCCTAGCATGCCACTTTTATTAGAAGTAGTGCATAAAACATTTGCTGTTGACAAAACTAATTCATTAAAAGGTGAGATGGATGCATTTTAAAATAACTGGCTGGCATCATTATCTGCAGTGCCTTTTATAAATTATTCTTCTTTTCCCTTTTGACTGAACTTGTCACAGTTCCCTTTCAGACTCTGAGTGTTATGCCTTATAGTCAATACTTTCAACATGTTTAGACAAGTCACAAGTTAAACAAGCAGTGGTATTTTATTTTCTAGAAATGAGAAAGAGTAACAGATATACGAATTATTTCACTCAATTCATTGATTTTTAACTAAAGACAAGTAAAGTCAGTTAGTGGTGGTTTCATTTCACACTAGGAATTTAAAAATAAAAGTACACTGTTTGGATAGAATGGGGAATTTCAAAGAAAGGAACATAAAGAGAAATGCTGGCAGCCCCGCTGCACTGTTGTGCAGAAGACTTGGTTTAAAATCGAATTGTGCTTCCCCTGACATTGGAGATCAGGTACATCATAAGGCTGACAGCTGGCTGGCACACTAACTTCCTAAAGGAAGATCCTAACTGTATTCTCTTAGAGGCCAAAGGAATGGAATTATAGAAGCCTTCAAGGCAACTGAGTAGGGAGAGTACAAATTATTAAAAATATGAAGAAAAACATTTCTTACCTAATTTTATTTCAGAAGACTCTAAAAATGAGCTGGTCTTCTAATCCTAAGGCAGAAAATTATTTCCTCACAAGTTGTCAGAAGAACTGTCCCTTCTTTAGTATCTTCAGCAGTTTTTTCCAAAATTTATAAAATGTACCTATAAAATAATTGGACAAAGCTTTATCACTGCCACAGTAGGAGGGAGGGCACATTCACAACATTAGTTGTCTACACTGTAGTGACAGTACTATCATTAAATTATGACATATGGATTTGAGCCATGAAGAAGAGATGATAGAAGTACATAAAAACATTCTGAAGATGGTACCTAAGAAAAGCTTATTAACAAGATGGCCCATAGATTGTAGGCACATAGATAATAGGGGAACCTAGGAAAATGCATATTGAAAACATTCCTTTTATTTTCACTTAAAATTGATCACTCCTAAAGAATGTGGCTCAAAGAGAATAAGGCATGGTTGTACCATATAAAACAAGCAATGCTATTCAGCCCAATTACTTTTTTCCTGTTTAGTTATTAGTTGTCCTAGACTGTTTACGAAAATGATCTTTTCCCCATTCTTCTAGGTTATCTTGTTAAAAATAGATTCCCAGGGATCTTGTTACAAATGGTTTCTGATTTTTTTGTTTGTTTTGAGACAGAGTCTCACTCTGCTGCTCCAGGTAGAGTGCAGTGGCGTCATTGTAGGTCACTGCAACCTCAAATTCCTGGGCTCAAGCAATCCTTCTGCCTCAGCCTCCCAGTACCTGGGACTACAGGGGTGCATCACAATGCCCAGCTAATTTTTCTATTTTTAGCAGAGAGGGGATCTCTCTCTTGCTCAGGCTGGTTTCAAACCCCTGAACCCAACAATCCTTCTGCCTTGGCCTCCCAGAGTGCTAGGATTACATTCATGAGCCACTGAGTCCCGCATGGATTCTGATTGAGATTCTATATTTCTAACAAGTTTCCAGGTAATGGCACCAATACTGTGAAGCCATGGAACAACATTTCACTGATAAGTTTCCACCAATCTATTTGTCTTTTCCTACACCAAGGTATACTGTTGTTATTCTTGGCTACTGACTTTTCCATATAATTTTAGAATCTTTTGCCAAGTGTTCCCCATTCCCCACCAAAACAAAGTTAAGAATTTGACTGAGATTGCTTTGATCAAATTGGGCAACTGTACAGCACTGGGTTTTGCAAGCCATGTGTATTGTGTATCATTTCACTTATTGAGAACATATTGTCACAAAATAACTTTCTCTTATTTTCCCCATAGGAGTTTTGCACATCTCTAGTTATGTGAGATTTGTTCTTAGGCACTTCATATTTTGAATGTTATTAAAAAATATCTCAGCTGGGTGCAGTGGCTCATGCCTATAATTCTAGCACCTTGGGGAGTGGGAGGCAGGAGGATCGTTTGAGGCCAGGAGTTCAAGACCAGCCTAAGCAACACAGTGAGATCTCATTTCTACAAAAAAATACAAAATTAGCTGAGCACAATGGTGTGGGTCTCTAGTTCAAGCTATTCAGGAGGCTGTGGCTGGAGGATCGCTTGAGCCCAGGAGTTTGAAGTTGCAATGAACTACGATCATGGCACTGCATTACAGCCTGGGCAACAGAGTTAGACCTTGTCTCAAAAACAAAAACAAAAACAAAAACAAAAAACCTCTTTGTAAAACTTTTCCACTTTTTATTTATATATGTATATATGCATACAGTTTTTCTATATTGATATGCTTATCCAGGATATTTGCTAAACTCTTACTTTTTTTTCCTGTACTTTTACATCATGCACACATAATGAGTTTCACTTGTTTAGTTCCAAAATCTATATTTTTTATTTATTTGTCTTACTAAAAGAAAAAAAAAGGTCAAACAATAAATGCATTAATTAATAGAAAAAGCTATTTTGTTATCTATGATCAGCCAAAATCATCTCTTGGTTAGGCCTAGGTTGTCTAGAAAACTGATATGTATAAAGTTTCATATGTTTCTTATAGTATTTGTTAATTGTCCTCATACTTCCTGCCTTTTTTTGGTGTCTGATATAGAAGTCCTTAAATGTTACTAACATCCATTATCCCAAGCTGAACTCCGGTTGATATTTCATCAGAAACAAATATAAACTGTTATGGATAACTTAGCTACTCTGAGAAGTAAATCTGCATAAAAAAGGAAACATGAATTATAATGGGGAAAATGGTTCAGGTCCATCTACAAACTAAGGTGGAGATGCCAACACTAGGAAGCCATTACTGAGGTACAGCACATCCCCTACACTCCATAGTTGAAATCACAAGGTTTCCTGGAAAACTCATAAATAACTGAAACCAAGTTCTTGATGACAATGTCAGCCTGCTCTAGGGTGAACTGCCCTTTTTGATAGCTTTCAGCTAATTAGTTTGACCAAAGGAAAAAATCAGAATTACTGTTCCACACATTGCCAACGTTGTTAACATTGGTTACCTGAGGAAAGGTGAATGTGTGTGATGTTGGGATGGAGAAAGGATAAAGAGAGAGGGGGAAATAACTAAAACAATAACCATTATAATAATAAAAACAAAAGTTTCTTAAAAAATATGTCCATAATCCATTACAAACAATTATGAAGAAGGATAATTATGTAGAAAATGCTTAAAATGAGAAGTGAAAACGGGACTCAAGAGAGCATACACACATTATATTGCAACTGTATTAAAAATATGTGCACGTATTTTTGGTTAGGAAGCTCAAACAGCATATATTTTCCTCTGTCCTTCTAGATATACCCTTAAAAAGATAATAAATGTATGTGAGGTGAAGGGGAGATAGAAACCCACAAAAATGAAGAGACAGCCATAACTACAAATTTATATAAGACAGATGAAAGAACATTCAAAGAAGAAATAGAGTTAGAAAAGCTAAACTCTAGAATGTGAGCAGAGAGGGCTGCAATGAAAGGAATGACCTGGTAATCCCTGCAGAAATGTAGAGTAAAAAGTGAAACTAAAAAACACAATTAATTGAAGGTTTGTTCAAGAAACAATGAATATTCCCTCCCAGCCTTTCTGTACAAGCAACTACTTTGTTTTATTCTGATCTGTAGTTAAATATCTTACTGTGGGTAAAGAAAATAAATTAATGGGAGAAATGGTATGTCTGAAGACATGAATTAACTGTCTAGAAACCATGAGTGTGGGTGCCCCAAAGTAAAGTCTGCCTCATTCTGGCCTTTAGTTGACTTCTAGCATGCTAATGGTTCCCACTTATTCACTCTAAAGTAAGCTGTACCAGTAAAATCTGTGCCATCCTAATATAATCTCTATGCAGCTTTTTGATTTGTTCCTTTCTAACATGAATGCATAGCCAAGTACTGCTCAACATTTGAAGAAAAAATTTTTCACATTGGAGACCAGGATAAAACAAAAATTTATGCAAAAGAAAACGAACCAATTAATAAACATGTTAATTACCTATCACCGGAAGAGTCAGGGAATAACTGCATACATAAAACCAGAACAGGACTCCAACCACGGCTGAGTAAAATCAGCAAATATCCTTCCCCAAAAGAAACTATAGAGAGAGGCAATATAGACAAATACAACTGTTTCGGTTCAGAAACTGACCATATGAATATAAAAATTTGGGAAGCTTTTTTTTTTTGAGACAGAGTTTTGCTCTGTTGTCCAGGCTTCAGTGCCGTGGCGTCAGCCTGGCTCACATCAACCTCAAACTCCTGGGCTCAAGCAATCCTTCTGCCTCAGCCTCCCAAGTAGCTGGGACTACAGGCATATACCACCATGCCTGGCTAATTTTTTCTATATGTTTTTAGTTGTCCAGCTAATTTCTTTTTATTTTTAGTAGAGACGGGGGGTCTCACTCTTGCTCAGGATGGTATTGAACTCCTGACCTTGAGCGATTCTCCCGCCTCGGCCTCCCAGAGTGCTAGGATTACAACAGGTGTTAGCCACCACGCCCGGCCTGGGAAGCTTTTATATTAGAAAAACTGCTTACCTTTAGGTAAGAATAGGAGAACTCTGCTGCATTCTGACTTAGGACTACTCTTATCACCATCAACCACAACTCAGTCAGTGCACAGGTTCTTCCAACTTGGAGAAGATCATTAGGACTAGAAACTTCAAAGGGGGATCACTTGAGCTAGAGTGGTAAGTGATGCCCAAGCTCAGACGTGTTGTCAGTAAAAGTAATGATTTCAGAAGTGGACAGTAATTTTTAAGAGTATAAAGGACTCCTGAAACTAAAGTTTGATAACTGCTGAGTTAGACAAATGAGAAAGTCCCAGAAAGATAATGATCACATAATGTTAAGCAAAAGAATAAGCATAGGCAGCCTCAAGAAAACCAGAGTACAGAAGGCAACACAGAAACAGAATCCAGAAGGACTCCACTTAGAACCAGCACCACTCCTAACCTATTTCCCAGTCAAAGCTCTGAATAGCAGAAGACAGCTGGATCATCTTTTAGGAACTACACTGACTGTGGACATTTCTGAAGGCAAGCACGAATATGTGCTAAAGAAGGAAAGAATAATATACCTAAAAAATTTTAAAGGAATACAATATGTGATTATACACAAAACTTGGATTTTAAAGGTGAAAAATATTTGATGAGCTAAAGTTTAAAAAAGCAACAAAGATGGCTAAAGAAATGTCATGACACAATGAAGCACAAAATAATATTCACCAGTATTACTAAAAATTCTGACCTCAACACTGTAGTGCTCCTCAAAACAAGCTCCTTTCACTCCTCAGTTTTAATTAAGTAAACTCCAAACTTAAACTGTTGAATCAGCTGTGCTCCCTGGAGGGAAAATGGACAGTAAATTCAGGTTACGTGGCATGGCTACTGACTGCTACAAAGAACTACAGCTAAACAACCTTCCTGATACCCAATGGCCAGAGTTAGGGAAGAGCTCTTTTCAGTAAATCTTAACAAACAAATAACTAAAGTGTCAGAAAAGTACTATCACATTAACCAACTGTGTGCTCTAAGTAGGGCAAACAAGAAGCTTTTTCTGGGAAGCACTATACAAAACAAAGAGCCCTAAATTTGGATTCTTAAGATTAAGATCTAGCATTTGCTTTAAGACACATGTGTCCCAAGATACCTGGACAAGTTAAATCACCTCTTTAGTCTTCATTTCCTCATGTATGATAAGGAAGTTAATCTAAATCAACTGCCTTCAAATTCAACTGTGATTCCTAGTAACAAATTTTATATCACAAATCCTGAAACCACACATACCTGATAGATAACTGCAGGTCACTACTCACCAAATTGATGGCTTAGAACCTCCCATCTGAAAAGCACTGAATTGATGGATCTTTACATTTGCTTATTAAAAACAACAAAAAGGTGAGGGAAGGGAGGAGGACCCTATAAAACTGTAATACTATAATATTTTTTACCTTTTTAGCCATAGAAATGTCTTTGGTAGGGAGGCAAACAGACATTCAAGTTTTAGACTAATATTCAAACTATGGATATTAACATCATTTAGCTGTGTAAGACTGGTGTTATATTTATTGGCTACTGAATTCAGAAATTTAGACAGCAGTTTGTGTTTAACTACCTAGTGTCAAAAATCAGTTGTTTAGCGAATATTGGCATTTTTCAACTGTTATTTGGAACAGATCTTTTGGTCCCTTAACTGTTCTGCTGGCTAAGAAAAAAACTATTATGAAAAATAAGAAGTTGTAATAGTGTAAGAACATATGTCTCAAATGTTAATGTCAGTGTCTGACATTGTACTTTTGTAGGGATTGTACTTTTCTTGAGCGTGGCAGGAGGTGGGGATAGGCAGTAAAATTCAAGAGTTGAAACTCAAGCACACATAAATTTTAGCATGTGACAACTATTGATCATTTTTACTACTAGTTAACATCATATGGAGTATTTGTGGCAACATAGAATTCCTCTAACTGATGACTTTGGTTTTGGGATTCCCCATTGGCCTTGTTGAAGCTTTCTTAAAACAGTGTAGCAGTCTGAGATTCTTCTTACTCTACTCTGCTTCCTTCCTTACCTCCTTCATAGGTTGTCAGACTTGCATTGAGGTCCAAAGGCACTTCCCTCCTACTCTTGAACCCTCTTCTTTATCCTTCACAGGCAGTTTTCACAACAAACCTCTTATACATCTAATCCCCTCTTGGCTTCTTCTTCTAGGGAAATTGAACAAAGTGCTTACAGCACCAGCAACCATATTAACCTCTATGCATGTATTTCATTTAATCTTCACAACAACCCTATTAATACGTTATTCCCATTTTACAAATAGGTAAACAAACAGAGTAGAAAAGTAATTTTCCAACGTCATACAACTAGTGACAGTGTTGGGATTCAAACCCAAGTCTGTTTGACTTCACAGTTGGAGCCACAGACCCTATTTGAAAACAATCACTTTATTTAAAAAAAGAGATAGACCCCCCTTCATAAATTTTTTTCTGATACCTCTGTATACTTGCATACATTATTACATTTAATCATAGTAAATCCATAATGTTGATATTACCACTTTACAGATAAAAAATTGCAGCTCAAAAAATTTAAGTCACTAATTCAAGATCATAATTATATAAGTTCATGAGTTTAGGTTCATACCCAGGTCCTCTCTGAATTCAGCTGTCTACATAATACTGCATTGCCCAATTAATCAAAATGAAAATTATCTCTTTTCTGGCTTCTATTGTATTTATTAAAATTTTTTAGGCTGGGCACAGTGGCTCAAGCCTGTAATCCTAGCACTCTGGGAGGTCGAGGCAGGAGGATTGCTTAAGCTCAGGAGTTTGAGACCAGCCTGAGCACGAGCGAGACCCCATCTCTACTATAAATAGAAAGAAATTAGCCAAACAACTAAAAATACAAAAAATTAGCAGGGCATGGTGGCGTGTGCCTGTAGTCCCAGCTATCAGGGAGGCTGAGGCAGGAGGATCACTTGAGCCCAGGAGTTTGAGCCTAGTTTGAGTGCTAGGCTGCCGACATGGCACTCTAGCCCAGACAAGAGAGTGAGACTCTGTCTCGAAAAAAAAAAAAAAAAAACTTTTTATGTGTTTCTAAGGATGTACCTAAAGTTTGACCAGCCTCTGTATTTGACAAAGTTTGTATTCGGTTTTTGGTTTTGGTTTTTATAAAGTTAATACTCAAATTGCTACTTGAACATCATTCCTGGAATCTCATGTGTGATCAATGAGTGTGTTAAGGTCAGAATGAGTGTCAGATCCCAGAAGCAGAAGCAATGGAATGCTCACCTGGGACTCATTTGGATCTTTCACCTCACTACCAAGTGGAGTGTATATATGGGCTGCCATTAGCGTAATGAAGTGCTTAGAAGAGTGAAAGAAGCTAGAAGGTGAGCATTTCAGGATGGGCTATCCCACTGTACATAGTAGGGGAGCTGGAGGGAGAGTGGAAAAACATGTGGGGGGGTTGTGTGTGTAGCGGTGGGGATATGGCTTCATGTTCCTTATAGCCTTGCTTGATTCACCCTTTTTTTTCATTCTAGTGCTCTCTATAGGGACATGACAGGTAGCAATATTGCCCAAGAACTTAACTTACCTAAACACGCCCCTCCACACACACACCCTTGCACCCACACAGATGAGGGTAGGATGTAAGATGCTTATCTGGAGCCACAGATCTGATGAAAAGCCAGTCCCTCATCTTTCAAAAGATTCACAAGAAACTAGTCATATCGGGTGCCTCTGGAGAATGAAACACTATGGCTGGGCTACCTCATGGGTTGTGCAGATTGTGCTCTTCATAAAAGTACTCAAACTAGGGAGGTGAAATCTAGCCCATGCTCTGGTGTCCCAGACTCTGCAGGGCTGTACCCATAGACAAAAGGATGCCTTTGCCAAGCCTTACAAAAGTAGCATCAGCTACTCAAACAGTGTATTTCTCAGAGTTAAGGATCCTCCAGAAGGGGACGCCTTTTTCTAATTCTTGCAAGGTGCTGTATGGGCTATATGTGACTCCGGAGTGCAAAGGGGTGAGAGTGAGGCTAATGTCTCATCATATGCCCTTTTTTATCTTCTGAATTTATATCAAGTTTAAACAGACTTGATTAAAAAAATTAAAAATTTGATACGGCAATACACATTAGAAGTATCATGTGCTTATGATCCATGGGTTACCAGTTTTCCTTCTACAATTTGTAATAAGGAAATATACGTGAAAATATTCTACCATAAAAACTTTTATTTTACCATTACTTAACAGTAAGAAGTCAGTTTAAGTTATACTCATAAAATTGAATAGTGTGCAGGCCCTAAAAATTATATAAGTGTATTGACATAGAAAGATTCAATGGTACATATCACATGGAAAAAAGCAGGTCACAAGACAATATGTATAGTATTATATAATTGTTTTTTAAAAAACAAATCTGTAATAATATAGAGAAAAATAATGAGTGGTTATTTTTGAGGGGTGGGATTATGGGCAATTTTTCATTTTCTTTTTTGGCTTACTGGTATACTTTAATACTTCTGTAACAAATGCACACTTTCCCATAGCAAAGAAAACAAATGGTGACTTACCTTCCTGGTTATACACACAAATCATTGCTTATTGTGAAAACCCTAATATCTAATTTGCCCACACTGTTATATATAGCTTGTCCTAAACTCAGTTTTTTTGTTTTAACTTTATTATTTGCCTTCACCGATCCCACATTTCCAAAGTGAACTGGACACTATTCTCTTTTCTGACACCTTTGCATCTTTCAATACAACATTCTTCCCTCTTGTCCTCTGCCAAAATCCTCATCATTCTATAAGGCTCAACTTCAATATTCCCTTCATCATGAGGTCTTTCCTCATCTGCCCTCCTGGAAGCAAAATTTTTCTCTACATTCCCATCATGTTTTATGTTCAATGATATACGTAAAGTGTCCTTTATATAATAACTGTGTATGTAACATCTCTCCCAGTAGACTATATAAGTGAAAAGATTCTTCACCTTTGTCTAATTTATAAAGCATTTTTATATCTACCAATCTCTTATCTTCACAAGATTAAGGGAGAAAAAGAATCAATATTTATTTAATGGCAACTGTGTCAGGCAATGTGTTTGAGACTTTATATGTCACTTCACTTAACCCTAACAGCACTCCCATGGATCCATTTTATATATGAAAACATAAGCTCACAAAAGTTCAGTGACTTACTAGTGTCATAGCTTGTAAAAAAGCATGGCTGCAATTTTTTTTAAACCCTGATCTGTTCTTTCCATTATAAAAACATGACCGTGTGTACCAATGTGGAAGACACAAACACATGTAAAAGCCACGTGAAACATATGAAAACTGAGGAAGGTTTTCTAGCATACGGGAACTGCTATATTCAGATAATACTTGGGAATCAACTAAAGTCAGAAGTTAGAGGTAGAGGGGAGCTTACAGATCATCTAATCCAACTAACCCCTATGTTATAGATGAGAAATATGATCTGAAGAGAAACAAATTTCCCTTCACATTTAGTAGTTGAGCCAGAATTAAAATCCAACTGGAGGCAGTATAGCAAAGTGGTTAAGATTATGGCCTTTGGAGTCAGATGTGTATGTTTAAATCACAGCTCTGGCACTTGTGTAACCTAGGACAACTTACAAAGCTTCTATTTGCCTAAGTTTTCTCATCTATAAAAAATTAATAATTGTTCCATAGTGCTGTGAGAATTAATTTAACACTGCATAGCAAAGCACAAGCACTGAATAAATATTAGATATTTTCTCATCTCCTATCTCACAGTCCAATCTTCTTTGCAGGATGCATTGCCTTTTATGGATGAGTGTGAAGTGGACATTACATTTTAAGATCAAGGTGAGTAACAACATTCATTTATTTATGTGATAATTCCTTCTTAAAAATTACACATACAAATACTTCTCAGGGGATAAATAACATTTTAAAAAGGAATTGCTCAATAAAAGTTTATTGAGCTTCTACTACATGCTAGGCACAGTGCTAGATTTACTGAACAAAACATATAATCTCAACCTACATAAGCACTGAAATTTGATAGAAAGCAAAATACCCCTGAGATCTGCCTATGGGATATGCAATGCAAATATCTTTCACATAGTTAAGTCAATGCCGCATAATCAAACACACATTAGTATTTGAGACTAGCTGTACACATACAGTTATGTCTTTCTATAAAATATGATATTCTTTAGAATTAAGTACTATGCTATTTCTAGTATTGGTCATGTCAATTAGATTTTAGTAAGTTCCCTGACAATTAGGCTATTTGTTATTTCTCTGTATATAATAAAATAGGATATTCAAATGGGCAGGTTTAATTATGCTTATAACAGCACAGTTTTGCTAATATTAATAATTCTTTACAAAGCATTACAAAGTTCAATTTTATGAATTTGTGCTCATTCACTCATTCTCTTTCTCCCTATATCCCCACATACAAATACAAATATTCATGAACACAAATGTGTGTGTGAAAAGCTGCCTAAAGAGATGGTTAGCTGCCATTCCGGACTTAGAGTCACCAATATGCTGATGATCTCTAGATCTCCTGTATTTGTTCCAGGTATTATGCCAGTGTACAGAACTGGCATTTGTTTGAATTAGGATGATAAAACTGGCCAAGGATCAAGGCAGCAAAGAAATTGCATTATCCACATGTTAAAATTACCTTACAGAGATGAATTCATTCCTTACATCCCTTATCCTCAAGTTTTGTTATCCATTTGACTTCTAATGTGACATACTATCTACCCAATTTTGCATGAAAGTGAAAATAAATGATTCTATTATGTTTATTTATGAGAGGAAGTATATAGCACAGTAAAAACAGCCAAAATTTAGAGTCAGGTAGACTGGATTCAAATCTCAATTGTGGCATTTAATTGTATAATTTGTCAGTAATCACAACTTCTTTGAGTCTCAGTATAAAATGTTCACAAAACAGGGATTATAATTTTTGTGATTTTTTTTCTCTATTAAGCATTAAAACAACAAATGTAAACCGCCTGGCAGACAGTAGCTACTCATTGTAAGTATTATTGGTTGGCGACATTAATTTGAAGGGAGAAATCACAAATCAAGAGCAATGATTTAAAAAAAAAAAATTGCCTGTCTAAAAACTAGTTGCTATATAGAAACAACACGCAATCTCCCTGAAATAATTTACAAAACTTTCAACTGGAGAGATAAAGAAAAAACACAAGATTCAATAAAATGGCAAAAGTGGGATCAATGAGATTACAAGTTTGTTGGATTATTAACCAACGAGGAGGTCTGAAGATCAATGCGCTGTCCTAACTATGGTTTCATTGCTCTCAAAAGGTAACAAGGTATGCCTGATGCATCGGGGCCTTGAACATATGCATTTTTCTTTATGAGAATAAAAATGGAAGCATAATACAGTAGTACCTAGAACTCTTTTGGAACTGGATGTTTTGAAAAAAATTAAGCAGCTGCTTTTATGGGGGAGGGAAGGTGACTATCTAAATATAAGGTAGTGAGTGAAAACTACTTAACTGAAGAAACTACATTACTCTAGAGAAGTCACAAAGGTTCATTCTCACATCTTTCAAATTTTCAAATAAATGAGTATTTTTCCTCATATTATCCCTTTTTTGGAAGCAATTTCTCTTTACAACTATTCTGGCTACCTCAGACCTCCATCCAAAATTCTCCTGAATCCTTTCATTATCAACGAAGCCTGAGACAGAGCACGAGTGTTCCTTACTGGAAGCACTGGTTTCCAGAAGGTCAAACGTGCATCTAAAGCCCACGCGTGAAATTCTAAGTTTGTTCTGACATCTCACTAGTTCCTAGCAGCCAGGAAAACAAACGGCATTCTCACCCAATTCGAACTGCAGCGGGAATGTTCAATTAACTCTCAAAAGAGGAATGACCCCCTCATCCCACTTGCCAAATGTTTGTAAAAGCTGTCCTTTCCAGCGGATTGCCTGCTTCCCAGACACTGCACCCAGAACTACGGAATTACTACTCAGGAAAAGAATGGTAAAGTAGCCTGAGAATCCAGGGTGATCAAACCTTGCCGATGGGAGATAGTACGGACACTCCTTGATGATTGGTAGAGAGCACCCAGCACTAAGCCGAGTCACGGTACACGGTGTCTTGGGCCTCACCCAGGGACACTTGGAGACCCAAGGTCGGGTTCCAAATTGGAGAGTTATTGCAGGTGGAGAAGGCGGTGCGCCAGGATGCTAGGGGCCTCATTCAGCCGCACAGAGGGTCACGAGCTGCGGGGCTGCAAAGGGACTCCTGGTTCAACCCTCGCCCACTCCACGGTCCAGCCAAGATGCGTCGCGGAACCGCAGCTGGCTTGAAATATTGGGCCCAGGAGTTAACCCAGTAAAATCACTTACCAGTCTTACATCTCCGGCGCTGATCTAGGAGTCGTCTGACCCGCAGGCCAGATTCAAACCCAGCATCAACTAAAGCCACCCTGGCGACGGCTCCAGAGCGTCACTGACAACCACCCGGAAATGGTGCTATCACTTCCGGGGCCTCCTAGCGCGCGGCGGGAAATTATTTCCCAGAGCCCGGATTAGTGAAGCAGTGAGTGCTGCAGCGGCGCAGTCGTCGCCCCTGCCGCCTTTGCCACCCGAGGGAAGCAACCCAGACGCTCCAGCCGGGAAGGTAAAGGGGCTCAGCTCGGAAGACACAGTGTACTCTGACTCTGTGGGGATGTTTCTTCCCTAGCCGTGCCCCCGAAGTTTCTGCCGCTCCCAGCTGTGAGGCTGGGAAAGGGCTGGGGTGAGCGGCGGCAGTGCCTGGCTCTCGCGCTTTCCGCAGCCGCCGTTCGTTCCCACTTCCTCACTCGCTGCGCTTGGCCACCGAGTTGGTGGGATGCGGCCGCAGGCCCCACTCCGTTACGCCCATACACCGGCGGGGACGACCGCGCAGAGCCTCTCTGCAGTGCAGGGCTGAGCTGCTACCCCCGCCTGCCTCTTGCGCAGCAGCTCAGCAGCTCGGTCCCCGCCTGGAAAGTGCTAGGCCACCCGCGTCTCTCGTTTCCATAGAACCGACTGGGAAGCCTCGCCCTATTCCAGATCCTTGGCTGCTTTCCATAACTTAGCGTCAGTGAAGGTGGCTGGGATCTCCTCAGGCCCACCGTCGTGTGACGAGGAAAATTGTGTCATTCTTTTCTCCTTAGTGTAATTTTTTAACTTGTTCAAACGGCAATGATCATATCTCTATGGCTACTGTAGGCCTTTAAACACAAACACACACATATACGTTTCCCTAAAGGAAGGGTCTGTGTTCCTGGGCATTACAAGACTTAAGTAGTTATCCTGAGATTTCTTCCACTTCCAAAGCCTCTGATTAAATATTGACAAAAAATTGATCTGCCTCGGGTACTGTGTATCAGTATTTAACTTAGGAGTTAGATGGAGCTTGATTTTGGAGGCGACAAGTTGTTGTTTGACGAATGACCATCCTATACAGAGAGAAAAAAAATTTGTTCAGACATTGGTAATGAACATTTAAACTGAATTTATAGTATACGTGTCATAGACATTGCGCTTTGTGGACTTTTTGGTTTATATTATTATTTTGCGCCTCCAATCCTAGAAATACTGTTGATGTGCAAGATGTTCCCGTTATTGGAAAGTTTGACTAATCTGTATTGCTGGTGTTCAATACATAAATTGTTAGTTTCAGGTGGGTTTATATAAGGGAATAAATTTGGTTATTTCTAAGTTAAAGAGTGTTGAAGTTGGATGTTCAAATACTTGAATGTTTAAGTAAATTTTATTGTAAAGACAACCTTCAGTAATACAAATAAACCCCTAATAGGTCTGTTTTCTAAATCCAGATTTTCTTATGCCTTATTGACTTAAGTGAAGTTCAGTTATGTGGTGTAACATTTTCTTGCTTCCACAAACCAGAAAGCATAGATCATGTGAAGGTATTTGAAAGATGGTAAAATGTGGTTATTTTTCATAAAGTACAGAACTCATTAAGATTTCATACTAGGCATCCACAGTTTCCACTGATGTTTAAAAACATTGGTTTTTAGGAAATCTGTAGCGTAGTTTTATTAATTAGATGCTACTTTCCTTATATATATGTCTTGATTATATTACTCTAAAATAGAGTTTTCACCATTTAACATTTTTAAAAAATAAAACCAATTTTATGTAGGCTTTGAGTAATAAAACCTAAACAAAGGGAAGAATGCTCTTTCTCAAAAATGCAACTAAAATGAAACATTATCTGTTACTCTTGTAATTAATTTTTTCAATATACTAATAGTAAATATATGTTGTAAAATGTACTATGTACTAATTGTAACCTTATAAGGACATATTATTGCGTAAAAGTAAACCCTGGAACTTTTAAGGTCATTTAATTTATACTTTCTATTAAAATTACTTTGAAATTAAAAATAAACTGTTACTTTTGATGAGGAAGAAAGCCTATAGGAATTACTTTATGATTAATTGATACCAAATCCATTTTGAGAGAAAAATAATGAAAACTTTCTTTTTTTATTAAGGAAAAAAATGACATTCTTTAGATTGTTCCTAGAAATGCTTTGGAATTTTAGACATTGGTGTAATTTTTCTGAAAATAATTTCGTTATATTTAAATCTCTTCAGTAATACTGTTGATCTAAATGTCTTCCTACCCTCATATCGTGTACTGTCATAGATTCCTTTTCATGTAATGCATCTTTCTCTTGTACTACCTGAAAATAAATTGCTTTGCAAAATTATAATATGGTTAAAAGTATAATAGACTAAATTCTGAAATTTGAGTCAGGTTGGTATTGTAGCAAAGGCATGTCGTTTTTGCAGCAACAGACATATCTTTGAATCTGGTTTCACCATTTGCTAGCTGTGTACCCTTCAGTTTGAGCTAGTTTCTTAATCACTTATTTCCCAACGTCTTCATCTGTCTAAGAAGGATAAACAGCACTTACTTGTGAAGATGGAAATGAGCTAACAAATGAATTGTATAGATCACAGTAGGTCCTCAATAAGAAGTAACTCCTGTTTGTTTAAACTTAAAATTATGCTCCAAAATTCCTAGGATACCCAAGCAGGTTTGACTTTTTATCCCCACGGCTAACCAATATCTACTGTCCATCCATTCTTTTTTCTCTGAACCTTGTCTTTTTTGTCTAGTTTGCTTCCTTAAGAACCCTTTTATCCCTAAACTAATGTCTCCTGTCTAGCCTCTGCCTTGTAGAGTATTGAATAGATTGGACATCCCCATGTACCCCCACCCCCAGCCTCTCACTTATTTCTCATCACAGTCACTTCAATAGCTAGTTCTCCATTTCTTCTCTCTACTGCTAAATTTATCGTGAAAGAGACTGACTAATGACTGCTCCTTTCCCAAGTAATGCCATGGAAGTAAGAACATCTCTCAGGTCTCATCACTGGAGACCTCTGTCAAATAATTAATATTTATATATAATATCTTTGAAGGATGGGGCAGGAAATAAACACTGTATCTTTAAAAAAAGAAAATTCCAAAGGCCAGCTGAATGCAATGAAACCAAGGGCCTAATTTGGCTCCTAGACCTAGAGGGGCCAGAATTCCTAAACTCCACTTGAAGGTTGTAGTGTTCATAGCCAAACAGTATTTTACATACGCAGTGTAAGTAGAGTGCCATGTGTCTACCTTTTGTAGCATTGTTTAAAAAAGATCCAACACTTTGACCCTTTTCAGTTTTAGCACTTCTTTACTTTCCTAGTTGAATGTTTTTTAGGTAGGAGAAATTTTGAATATCTTTCAAACTCATTAATTCAAAGCAACGATATTAATTGCATTCAATGTTTAGTATATGCTTTTCAGAAGAGGGGAGTTTCAAGAGATTTTCCTTAGTTTACAGTAGAAGTAGGTTTCCAGTAAAAATAGTTGACAGAAATAATGAAATTGAGAAACTGCTGGTTTTTATCATGTGGCTTTAAAACCATGAAGACTACTAAGGGGCATGGAAAAATGATGATGAGGCCATGCCAGGTCACTCATGCTTATAATCTCAGCACAAAGCATAACCCTGTCTCAAGAAAAGAAAGAAGAAAACTCATGATATAATTTTATGAGAAAATTAAGGTACAGAGCTATGTAATATCTAAATATTGTTTATATAAATATTTTTTCACACACACGCAAAACCTGAAAGTCAGCTCTCTCAAATGTTAACAGTGGTATTACAGGCTGAAGGAATTAGAGATGATTTTAATCTTCTTATATACTTTGTAGTATTTTTCAAATTTTGTATAATCGTGTTAATTAAAAGACAAAAATCTGTAAAGCATGTTTGGGGAAAAAAACCTTTAGTGTTTAAAGACAAATATATAAGTTAAACTTTTTTAGGCAGTCCTTTTATTTTAGTTAACAATAACATACAATTTATTTCTAAGATACCCTATATTTTCAAAGTTCTTTTACGTATGGGATGGGTTATAAAAGAAATGGCAATGCAGAGTAGGAAAGGTTTATCCTTATTTTTTACAAAAGTCTTTTTAAGCATCCCTGTCTCTAATTTTTTTATAGCATTTTCCTCTTTCTCCCAAGGGTTGTAGCCTGCTCTTTCATCTTGCCTCCCAAACCAGATCTTTGTGTTCATATTCCTGCCTCTACTTTTCTGAGTTCCATTTTCAACATATTCTAGCTGTGCTGTCATATTCTTCAAACATGTTCTAGCTATGTGTTACATTGTAAAAGAATTCAAAGGACCTAAAAAGCTAGTGTATAATAAAATGTTCTCAATTAAGATGATGAGTGCTATAGGGTTATTTGCATTTCTGACTGGCACCAACTGCAAAGGAATTTCAGGCATCAGGGATAGGCCCATGTGGGAGATATTTTGGGAAAGTCCATACCAAGAGACAGTTGCTTGCTGTTCATAAAGGCCAGCTCTGTTCACAATCATTATCTCTTTAGTTGTATTATATGGTTTAAGGTAAGTAACTAATTTTTTTGATTAGTGCAAATTTTGTAAAATATTACTACAAAAGAACATTTTGTAACTAAAAATGTAGTATTTTTAATTTTTGACAGAATAAAACATTTAACTGTCAAAAATAATGCTCTTTTGCTTTTTTTCTCCTTTTTTTGTGTTAGGATAGAATCTTTGTGTGACTGTTTTAAGAAACACCCCCATAAGTTCTAGAAATATCTATAATTTTCCTAGAAGTACCACTGGTACAATTATGGTATATTTCTTTCCTGTGCTGAAAGACTTCTGAAAGTTAGTGCTTGATCTTCCATACCTCAGAACATACCACCAACATAAAACTTGGCCATACTTTTAGGGATTTTTAGTTGTCTGGGTTATTGTTATGTATTAAACCAATTTTTATAGTGCATTCTTTGAGTTCATTGACATATTGGGCTTTTGTTTGTTTTCTTAACCTTCTCTGGGGCCCAGTGGGGAACCTGACGCTTTTGGGCCACATGTGGCCTTCTGGATCCTTGAGTGCAGGCTTCTGACTGAATCCAAATTATGGAACAAATCCTTTCAATAAAGTGATTTGTTCTGTGAAGTTTAGATTCAGTTGAGGAGTTCCACTTGGGGATCTGGAGGGCCACATGTGACCCCAACGCCACAGGTTCCCCACCCCATTCTAGGCCATTAGTTTGTCATATCTTGTGACATTAAAAATCATTGCTAAATGTAAACTCTTGCTTCAAGTAGAACTATTATTAGAACTATTAATAGTAAAACTATTATTAGATTAAGTTAATGGAATTTGTTCTTTCAAAAACTGTGCTAGTTATTTTGTGCCATTTCCGGATTCTGTGAAAGTTTACCTAATACTAGTAGCCCAGATGTTTTGATAAACCTGTGAGTAAGTGTCCTGTGTTCTGTTTTGTTTTTAAACAAATCCATATTTGCATAACGTTTGAATCAGGATGTCCTGTTATTTCACCTTTGTTTCTTCCCTTTCCTCTACATGTTTAATTTCAGTTTCATATTTAATCACTTCAGAGGAAAGAAATTGCTTTAAAAAGGCTTTCCTGATATCTGCTATTATGCACAGTTCAACCTATTTTCATTTGTCTTAGGCTCTTGCTTTGACAGAAAATGCTGTTAAATATACAAAGTGAATTATTTCCATCATATTTCATTATAAAGACAATATGTTTAAGATGAAAATTTTGCTTTATACGCTGAGTCTACTAAGTCCAAATAATTTCGTAGTTTTTATATGAAACCAAAATATGTTAAAATGTCACTTTGTTAATTCACATTGGAAAATAACTATTATTAACTATTAAGAGGAATATAGTAAGATAGTATTTTTCCTAAGTGACCCCCAGGTGGCAAGTTCCCCACCCCATTCTAGGCCATTAGTTTGTCATATCATGAGGTATTAAAAATCATTGCTAAATGTAAACTCTTGCTTCAAGTAGATAATTTTATTGTATTTCTATATAAGATTTAATTCTCAGGAAGCAGAATAATATTTAAAGTACAGCTTTAAATAAACTGGGTTGACAGCATTACAGCAATTTTTATTTTTTCATTGCTTTTTGCATATTCTGATTATTTAACATTGGTTTTTATGCATCAATATTTTAGAATAGCCAGATAGACAAGATTTAAGTTTTTAAAACCACTCAAACTTCCCTTCTTTGGCAACGTATTTTGAAATAGCCTACTAAATAGCTTTTGAAACTCTTAAATACATAAATAAAATGCAAGTGGTAGGAAAAGTTTATATGTTTAAAACTCTTGTGTTCTTCTGATAACAGTGGCTTTGAAGAACTATAAACATTTTTGTTTTAATACCAAGATGATATTCACAGATATATTGAATTTCATTTGCCTAGTATTTCTGAAAAGACCTATTATTTTATAAAGGAAATTTGCTTAAAGCATTTTTAAAAATGATTCTCTAGAAATAATGAAAGCAGCATTTTTCCCTAGTTAAGGACATATGCTTTATAATCCACATGTGGCTTTATCAATATGTGTTTATATGTAGTCTTCATCAGACTAAATCATCATTTCTAGTAAGAGCATATTCTTTGTAAAGTTTTTATATATTGCCACTCTATATTAATGAGTATTAACAATGAAGAATTATGTTATTTAACCCACATAAATGTTTAAAAAAATTGGATGATTAATATGGTAAAGAGTTCCTTATGAAAGAAGCTATTTTCATTTTATCTACTGATGATAGTATTTTACATGTATGATTACTTTTTTTTATAAGAGATCAATCCCTATTATGTATACTTTATAATTTTATACTGACCAGCCCATATCATTATAATGTATTTTTTTAAGCATTTGTTTCATTGAAGAGCCTTATCCTTAAAGGTGCTTTCCTTATGTTCTGTATCTGAATTTTAGGATTTTAGAGGGTTAATACACCCCTTTGCCTCTTTTGGAGTCAGTTGAGAAAGAAGAAAATCAGGTATATTGAGGTCAAGACATCAGCTTTTTTCCTGAATAAAAATTGGTTTGAAGGAGATAGGTTTGATGTGCTTCTTGGAGTATAACCTCTGAATTGACTTAATCCACACAGGCATTGCAGGACTACTATTGACAGCTCCTTGGGACGTGTCAGAAAGCATTCATATAAACCTTCTTTGCAAATATGCAGATATACTGAGTAAAGCAGATCCATTTAGTTCTCTCAAGGAGCTTCTCCTCCTAAAGAAAGGAGTGAGGAAGGGAGAGAGAAACCAGGAGTACTGTTAGCCTGGCTGAGTTCCTCCTACAAACTCTAAGCAAGGGGAAACAAAGGTTCACTCCTAACTCTGAATGCTTTTAAATTGTTTATAGTGAGACTTTCTTTCAATTTTTATTCTAAATGAATCTCAAGGTTGAAATAAATATGTATGTATGTATATTTAATATAAGTCTATATATTTTAGTCTTTGAAAATAGAATTTCTATAAAGAACATTTTACATTTAATCAGTTGTGTGTTATTAGTCCGGGGCTCAAATAGTTAACAGCTTTTGAAGTTTACTCTTAATGATGTTGAAAGAAGCCATTGCTTCTTTGGTTGTTGAAAATAGCCATTGCTGGTGCTCTGCCTATAGCATTAAATATTAATCCACAGCTGTGGTGACAAAATTGTTAGAGAAATGAAAAATTGCCTTGATTTCTCTAGTCCCTGCCTCCCTCATCTGTAAAGAGATTTTTTTCTGAGATGCTATCCAATTTCTACAGTTCTAACCTCATGCAAACAAAATTGTATTCTAACTAGAAATTATGTGAGTTATGTACCCCCTAAACACCAAGTACTTTGTGAACTACACTGAAGTATGGATTAAGGTCCCTATAAAAATAAACTTGTAAAAACCATGCAATTTTCAGTCTACCTTGTAAGTGATTAAATTAGTATATAATGCAAAGTTAAGAAATTGGGAATAGGATCCAGGATCGTTATGTTTATGTAGTCTACTAAATTATTGTATGTAAATGCTGTAGGATCATGAGTTCTGTTTAATATTAATTTCTCCAGTGACGTATACATGTTCTTTAGTATCTGTCCACACTTTAAAAATCAATATAAAATCCTATTGTTTCGTCACCCACAAGCGTACTTGTTTCAAAAGCCCCTAGCAACAGTAGTTTTAAAATGAAGCTCCTGTTATTACATTAATGTTTATATAAATTTCTATGCTTCTCTGAAGAATTCTATTAATTTATCAGTGTGATTTGATGGCAAGTAATGTAGTAATGCTGACTTTTAATGTTCAAATCAGAAAACAAAAATCTCTAAGGTCACATTTTGAGAAAATAACTTTTAAAACTAGTTTCTATTGTGTGTAATTTTAACATTGGTATTTACAGTTGAGCCTTACATGTTTAATGATTTTAGTTTTTATTTTGGCACTCATAGTTAAGAAAAAATAATAATGTCAATCCTGTGAATATCTTTAACATATGTTGTCTTCTGTATGTGTATTTATGTTAGATGGAAGATGGTACCCCAAAGCATATCATCCAAATCACAGGATTTAAGATGGAAGAAAAAGAAGCTCTAGGCAAATTGCTTTTAAAACTAGATTGCACATTTATTAAGAGTGAGGTGAGTACAGAAACTTAAAAAAATTTTCAAGATATTGAAAAATAACTAGAATTAAAAAATATTGGCCCAAGAATGATAAAATCCCCCTTTGATATTGTACAAATAAAATGGATATGTTATAAAGGAAATCTTAGTAACATTTCTTCATGTGGATTTTTCTCTCCAGAAATACAAAAACTGTACACATCTTATAGCTGAGCGCCTGTGTAAGAGTGAGAAATTTTTAGCAGCTTGTGCAGCAGGTAAGTTAACTGTCTTCCTCTAAACCTTGAATAAAATCTTCATGTTAAAAAAAAAAAAGTATCTTAGTCTCTGGAAAGAGAGCGTGTTTATTATATCAAATATAAATATGTTTTTCTGATACTTTTCTGAAAATATTTTATATACTTTTTGCCTTATTATTCTTCTGAGTAAAATTTGGTAACACACGAAAAATGTATTAAACAGGCAGAAATATTTACTTCACCGAAGACTTAGTATAAGTGCTTTATTTAAGAAAAAAAAAAAGTTTTAACACAAAGATTGGCACAAAATGTCAAAACCTTAAGCTTTTGTTGAAGTGTCAGCTGTTCTCGGTCAAGTTTCTTTTCTTTGATCTATCACTGGAAATAGTGTTTTTGTTCTCTTTCTGCTGCTTCCCCTCCTATCCATGTTATGAAGCAATGGTGGTCCTATTTTACTTTACTAAGATATTAAATTTTATAAATATAAATTAGGACTTGGTCTTCTCGCCCCCTTTGTTACCTTTGATACTCTTTTTATAGTTTACTATGATTATAGTCTACTGATTGCACAAAACACAAAAGTGTATGTAACTCAGGTGATGTATTGTTTTATAGCTTAACTTATCAGAAAAACTCTTGCATTTCTTATTAACTCTACCAGTAAAAACATACATTGTCCATGCTATTTAAAAAGATCATTGATGCCCAAAGAAACTGTTAATAAATGCCCTGAAAAATTTTCTAACTCAATAAATTTGTTTTACAAAGTGTAATAGTGCTGTGAACATTATTGAAAAAGCTTTTAGCATAGGAGGGAGAATATAAACCTAACCTAAAATAAGGAATAATGATAGTAATAATAATTACAGTAATACCACATTTTATTTTGGATTTTAACATCTTAGATTTATGTTTTATTTAGTAACATTTAGAATTATAATTATTTGTCATGGAAAAGATTATATACAATGTTCAGTGATGTTGTAGGCCTCTCAATATCAAAAAAAATAGTTCAATGATAATGTTGGCAGTGTAGCTTAAGAGTCCCATGTTGAAAAAGGTTGACTTTTATTTGATATTTGGTCTTTATTGCTTATCACTTGTCAGAACCAAAATTCTTTTTTGACTGACAGTTCATTTGCTTTCTAGGAAAGTGGGTATTAACTAAGGACTACATAATTCATAGTGCCAAAAGTGGCAGATGGCTTGATGAAACAACTTATGAATGGGGATATAAAATTGAAAAAGACTCCCATTATTCACCTCAAATGCAATCTGCACCCAAAAGATGGCGTGAAGAACTGAAACGCACTGGTGCTCCAGGAGCCTTCCATAGATGGAAAGTTGTCCTTCTTGTTAGAGCTGATAAACGAAGTGATTCCCTTGTAAGGTAGGATGTGATCACATAAAAGTTAAAGCAATGAATGATAAAACAGTGTTGGTTTGTATGAATAATTTTTTATATTTCTTTACAATTATTAGCTTAGTCCAAATGAGCTATGGTGATTTACTCCTTGATCTCCTAGGTAAGCTATACTGCTCATTTAAGTTTGTGTGTCTCTAATAGAACAAAATCTACTTTATGGTATTGCTTTAGATTATTCTGGATATCTCTATTTTACTTTCTATGTTATTTCTTTTGGCCAACTCAAGCAAAATAAAGAAAACAATAATTAGGAGATTTTATTTTTTAGTTTTGAAGTACTTTTAGGTTTTTGCTAGTAAAGTACTACTTTGTCACAAAGGCCTTCTTCTGTATTTATATAGTACACTCTTCATGGTTCATACTGTTTCCATCATGAATTCATTTCATTTTGTCCTTATATATTTTTAGAAGCCTTCTTGTTGGGTAAACTGTATTCTAAGACTGTCATTCCTTTTTTTTAGGGGAAGTTTTTATCTCCTTAAATATAATTTATAGACAATAAAATGCACCTATATTAAGTGTATATATTGATGAATTTGGACAAATTTGTATACCCATTTTACTCTCACTGTAATCAAGATCTGTAATATTTACATCATTGTATAATGTTCCCTTGTGTCCTTGAACATTTAATTCTGTACCACCAATAGCAGGCAACCACTGATTGCCTTTTTGTCGCTGTAGAATAGATTTGTCATTTTTTAGAGTTTTATATGAGTAGGATTATTCTGAAAATACTCCTTTGATGTAGCATCATTTGCCTATCATAGTATTTTAGAAATTCTTTCATTATGCATTTGTCAGCCTTTCCTTCCTTTTTGTTGCTGAGTAGCATTTCACTCTATGCATATATCACAATCTGTTTATTCATTTATTGGTGGACATTTGGGATGTTTTTTGTCTTTGCTAATATGAATTAAGCTGCAGTGAACATTTGAGTACAAATATTCATGTAGACATGTTTACATTTCTCTTGGGAAATATACAGGAATATACAGGAATTGCTCAGATGGCAATTGTGTATGTAACAGTATAAGAAAATTCCAAACTGTTTTTCAAAGTATTTTACATTTTACCATTTTAAAGTAGCAGTGTATGAGAGTTCCAGTTTCCTGCAGTTATTTTGGCATTATTGTTGAAAATCAGTTGATTGTGTGATCTATTTCTAGATTTCCTCATTTTGTTCCAATCATTTATATGTCTACCTTATACCAACACCATACTGTTTTAATTACTGTATTTTTATATTGAGTCTTGAAATCAGGTAGGAAGAGTCCTCCAACTTGGTCTTTTTCAAAATTGTTTCAGTGATTTTTGGATCCTTTGTATTTCCATATACATTTTTGAATCAGCTTGTTAATTTTTATAAAAATGCAAGCTGGGATCTTGATTGGGATTATATTTTTATCTATAGGTCAATTAGGGAGAATTGATATGTTAACAATATTGAGCCTTTTATCCTTGTACTCTGTATCTCTCTAGTTCTTTAATTTTTGTCAATGTGTAATAGTTTTTATTACGTAAGTCTTATACATATTTTGTTAAATTTATTCCTAGGTACTTCACGAATTAGTATGCTTTTACTAAATATAAATGGATTATTCTGAAAGTTTTCATCTGCATCTATTCAGATAATTGGCTTTTCTCCTTTATTTTGTTAATATGATGAATTATAGATTGATTCTTAAATGTTAAAATTTGTATTCTTGAGATAAACTGAACATCATGGTGTATTATCCATTTTAATGTACTGCTAATTCTATTTGCAAATATTTTGTTAAGGATCTTTGTATCTACTACCTGTTAAATGATATCTATGAAAATATCTAAACTTAATATTATATTTTATGGTAAAAGGCTTTTTCCCCCATGATTGGGAACAAGACAAGGATGCTATATCTGACCATTTCTATTAATTAGCATTTTACTAGATGTACTAACCAGTTCAAAAAGCCAAAAAAAATAAATAAAAGGCATAAAATTGGGGAGAAAGAAATAAAAATAATTGTCTTTAATTCCAAAAGACATGGTTATATACTAAAAAATTTACTGGTACTAACTAATAAATTTAACAAGATCCCAAGATAATAGATCACTATATATTATTCTACCAATTACTGATAGAGTAATTTTTAATTTTCTAACTGTAACTATGGATTTGTCATTACTCCTATTAGTTCTATTAGTTTTTGCTTTATTTCGACAACATGTTTTACTTGCATATGTATTTTTTAATGTTCCTGATTTTAGTAATTTTTATTTTATATTTTCTATGACCGGAAATACTTACCATTTATTCCTGCTGTACAACTGAAATATTGTACCCTTTGATCAGCATCTGTTCATTCTCCCCCACTCTCCAGCTGCTAGTAACCACCATTCTGCTTTCTGCGTCTATGTGTTCAGTTTTTTTAGATTCCATAAATCTGTATTTTTTTAGATTTTTGCAAGTAAGTGAAAACACACAGTGTTTATCCTTCTGTGCCTGGATTATTTCACTTAGGATAGTGTCCTCCAGGTTCATCCATGTTGTTATAAATGACACAGGTTTTTTTAAAGGCTAAATAATATTCCATTGTGTGTATACACCACATTTTCTTTATTCATCTGTTGATGGACTCCTAGACTAACACCATAACTTGGCTGTTGTGAATAATGCTGTAAAAAAAAAAAAATAGGAGTGCAGATATCTCTTTAACATACTGATTTCAAATCTTTTGGATATATACACCACAGTGACATTGGTGGATCATATGGTAACTTTTTTAATATTTTGAGGAGCTTCCATACTGTTTTCCATAATTGCTGTATTAATTTACGTTCCCAGCAACAGAGTACTAGGGAACCCTTTTCTCCACGTCTAATAATCATCTTTCATTTTTTTGATAATAGCCATTTTGACAGATACGAGATTTAATTTTCATTTCCCTAACAATTAGTGATGTTGAATATTTTTTAATTTATCTGTTGGCCATTTGTACTTCTTTTGAGAAATGTCTATTCAGGTCCTTTGCCCATTTTTTAATCAGGTTATTTGTTTTCTTGTAGTTGAATTTTGACTTGCTTGTCATCAGTTAATATCTTGGATAGTAACCATATTTCTGATGTATGGCTTGCAAATATTCCATTCCAGAGTGCCTCTTCACGCTGTTAATTGTTTGCTGGGCAAAAGCTTTTTAGTTTGATGTAATCTCATTTTTCTATTTTTGTTTTTGTTGTCTGAGCTTTTGGAGTCAAATCTAAAGAGATCATTGCTCATTTTTCCCCTATATTTTCTTCTAGTAGTTTTACAGTTTCAGTTATTATGTTTCAGTCTTTAATCCATTTTGAGCTAATACTCGTATATGGTGTAAGATAGGAGTCCCATTTTGTTGTTCTGCATGTGAATATCTAGTTTTCCCAATGCCATTTATTGAAGAAACTGTACTTTTCCCATTGGTATTCTTAGCACTTTTGTTGAAAATTAATTGACAATACATGTATGGGTTCATTTCCAGGCTATCTGTTCTTTTGGTCATAGAGTCTGTTGTTATGCTAGAACCATGCTGTTTCAGTTACTATCTATGTGTAGTATATTTTGAAATCTAGTAGTGTTATGCCTTCACTTTTGTTCCTTTTGCTCATGATTGCCTTGGCTATTCATGGTTTTTTATGGGTCTATATGAATTTTAGAATTGTTTTTTCTATTTCTATGAAAAATGAGATTGTAGTTTTGATAGGGAATGCATTGAATATGTAGGTTGCTTTAGGTAATATGGACATTGTAACAATATTAATTTTTCCAATCCGTGAACATGGGTATCTTTCCATTTGTTTATGTTGTCTTCAATTTCTTTCATTAATGCTTTATAGTGTTCAGGTGTACAGGTCTTTTACCTTCTTGGTTAAATTTGTTCTCAAGTATTTTATTTATTTATTTTTTTGTAGTTATTGTAAATGGGATTATTCTCTTGATTTCTTTTTCGGAAATTTTATTTTTATTGTATAGAAATGCTACTGGATTTTACATGTGGATTTTGTATACTGCAACTTTACTTTACTTGTTTATTCTCCCAGTTTTTTTGGTGGAATCCTAAGAGTTTTCAATATATAAAATCATGTTACCAGCAAGCAGTGACAAGATCAATTCTTTCTTTCCAATTTGGATGCCTTTCATTTAGGTCTCTTGTCAAAATTACACTGACAAGGAATTCCAGTATTATATTGAATAGAAGTGATGAGAGTGGGCATTCTTCTCTTTTTTCTGATTTTAGAGGAAAGGCTTTCAACTTTTCACCATTGAATATAGTGTTAATATAATCATATAGTCTTTTGGCTTGTCATATATGGCTTTTATGGTGTTGAGGTTTGTTCCTTCTATGCCTAGTTTGTTGAGAGTTTTTATGGTGAAAGGATGTTGAATTTTGTCAAGTGCTTATTCTGTATCAATGTGAAGATCATATGGTTTTTGTCCTTCATTCTGTAAATGTGGTACACATTTACTGAATTGTGTATGTTGATCCATCCTAGCATCCCTGGGATAAATCCCCCTTGATCATAGAGAATGATTCTTCCAAAGTGCTGTTGAATTCTATTCACTAGTATTTTATTGAGGATTTTTGTATCCTATGTTTATCAGGGATATTGGCCTATAATTTTCTTTTTAGTAATGTCCTTGTCTGGCTTTGGTATCAGGGAAATGCTGGCCTTGTAAAAAGAATGAAAAAGTATTCCCTCCTCTTCATCAATATTTTGGAAAAGTTTGAGAAGAATTGGTCTTAGTTCTTCCTAATATTCAGTTTGAGAAGAATTGGTCTTAGTTCTTCCTAATATTCAGTAGAATTCAGCAGTGAAGCCATCAGGCCCAGGGCTTTTCCTTCATGGAATACTTTTTATTGCTGATTCAAACTCTTTAGTTGTTATTGGTCCATTAAAATTTTCTATTTCTTTATGATTCAGTCTTGGTATGTTGTATATATCTAGAAATTTATCAAGTTCTTCTGGGTTATACAGTTTGTTTGGCATATAATTGTTGACAGTAATTTCTTATGGTCCTTTGTGTTTCTGTGGTATCAGTTGTAATTACTCCTCTTTCATTTCTGGTTTTATTTGAATCTTCTCTTTTTTTCTTAGTCTAGCTAATGGTTTACTGATTTTCTTTATCCTTTCAAAAAGCCAAATCTTTGTTTGATTCTTTTCTACTTTTTCCACATCTCTATTTTATTTATTTCTACTCTGATATTTGTTATTTCCTTCCTTCTGCTGATGTTGGGTTTAGTTTGTTCTTTTTCTAGTGCCTTGAGGTATATAGTGTTTGATTGTTTGAGATCTTTGTTTTGTGATGTAGGCATATATTGCCTACATCAAACAGTTTTGCTGTGTCCTATAAGTTTCATATGTTATTTTACCATTATAATTTGTTTCAAGATGTTTTGGTTTTTCTTTTGATTTCTTCTTTGACCCATCTGTTGTTTAGGATCATGTTGTTTAATTTGTGTGTATTTGTGGATTTTGCAAGATTTCTCCTGTTACTGATTTTTAGTTTCATACCATTAGGGTCAGAAAATATAGTTGATATAATTTCAATCCTCTTAAATTTGTTCAGACATGTTTTGTGGCCTGACATATGGTCTATTCTGGAGACTCATCTGTGCGCACTGAAGAAGAATGTGTATTCTGTTACTTTTAGATGAAATATTATGTATATGTCTGTTAGGTCGATTTGGTCTAAATTGTAGTTCAAGTCTAATGTTTGCTTACTAATTTTCTGCTGGAATGATCTGTCCGTTTTGATAGTGGGGTGTTAAAATTCCCTATTTTTGTACGGCGTGCATTGCTTAATGATGGGAACGTTTTCTGAGAAATGTGTCAGGCCATTTTATTGTATAGAGATCCTAATGTGTATTTACACAAACTTACATGGTATAGCCTACTACACACTTCAACTATATGGTATCACTGTTGCTCATAGGCTATAGACCTGTATAGTCTGTTACTATGGTGAGTATTGTAGGCAATTGTAACATAGTGGTGAGTATTTGCATTCCTATGCATATCTAAACATGGAAAAGGTACAGTAAAAATACGAAATTATGACCTTATAGGTCCAGCATCATATATGCAGCCTGTCATTGACCAAAATGTCATTATGCAGCACATGACTATATTGTAATCTATCTCTTCTGTCAGATCCTTTAATATTTGCTTTATATATTTAAGTGCTCTAATGTTGAGTTATATGTACTTAGAGTTGTTATATCGCCTGGATGAATTGACTTCTTAATCATTATATAATGACTTTTGTCTGTTTTTACAGTTTTTCTACTTAGCATATTTTGTCTGATAGCTAGCTCTCCTCTCGGTTTTCATTTGCATGGAATATTCTTCTCCATCCCTTGATTTTCAGACTGTGTTTGTCTTTAAAGGTGTAGTTAGACTCTTGTAGGCAGCGTATAGTTGGCTCTTGTTTTTTTTTTTATCTAACCACTGTGTGTCATTTGATTGGAAAATTTATCGGTTTATATTCAGAGTATTTGTTGATAGGTAAGGACTTACTACTGCCATTTTGTATTTTGTTTTCTGGTTAATTTGTATATACTTTGTTTCATTCTCTGTTGCTGTCCTCCATTGTGGTTTGATGGTATTCTGTAGTGGTTTACTTTGATTCCATTCTACTTATGTTTTATATATCTACTATAGATTTTCCTATGTGGTTACCATGAGCATGAGGTTTACAAAAACATCTTATTCTTTTTTTTTTTTTTTTTTTTTTTGAGACTTAGTCTGGCTTTGTCACCAGGGCTAGAGTGCAGTGGTGTCATCATAGCTTTACCTGCAACCTCAAACTCCCGGGCTCAAGCAATCCTCCTGCCTCAGCCTCCCAAGTAGCTGTGACTACTGGCACACACCACATGCCCAGATAGTTTTTCTATTTTTTGTAGAGACAAGGTCTCACTCTTGCTCAGACTGGTCTCAACTCCTGTCCTAATGTAATTCTCCCGCCTCAGGCTCCCAAAGTGCTAGGATTACAGGTGTGAGCTACCATCACTGGCCAACATCTTATTCTTATAACAGACTATTTCAAGCTGTAACTTAACTTAGATCACATATAATAACTCTGCTCCCACTTCCTATTTTCAATGTCAAAATTTGCATCATTTTATAATTTGCATCCCCTGACAATTTTATCTATGGATATTTTAATAATCGATTTGTCTATTAACCACTGTACTAGAGAGAAAATTGCTTTGCTCCCACCATTTCAGTCCAGAATATTCTGAATATAACTTTATATCACTTACTGAGTTTTGTACTTCTGTATGTTTTATGTTATTGATTAATGGCTTGTTGATACAACTTAAAGAACTCCTTTTTGTAATTGCTGTAAGGCAAGCCTAATGGTGATGAATTCCCTTAGTTTTTGTTTGTTTGGGAAAATTTTTATTTCTCTCTCATTTCTGAAAGACAGCTTAGCCAGGTAAAATATTCTCAATGGGCTGTTTTTTTATTTTCCCTTCAGTACTTTGAATATATCATTCCACTTTTTCCTGGTCTGTAAGGTTTCTGTGAGACACCCACTAATAGTTATATTCATACTCCCTTATCTGTGATATATTTCTTATCTCTTACTGTTTTCAGAATTTTTTTCTTTCTCTTTGATAGTTTGATTATCAGGTGCCTTGGTGAACTCCACCTGGAGTTGAATTTGATTGGAGGCCTCTGTGCTTCTTGTCCCTGGATGTTGGCATCTTTCTACAGATTTGGCAAGTTTTCAGCTATTATTTCTTTAAATATTTTCTTGTACCTTTTCTTTTTCTTCTCCTGCTGAAACTAATTTTATATGAAAATTAGGCCTTTTGATGGTATCCCCGTATGCTTGCTTCATTCTTTTTTATCCCTTTGTCCTTTTGCTTCTCTGACTGGTAAATTTCAAATGTTCTGTCTTTGAACTCACTGATTCTTCTGCTTGATTAAGCCTGTCGTTGAAGCTTTCTACTGCGTTTTTCATTCCAGTAATTGTATTCTTCATCTCTAGATTTTCTATTTGGTTTTTGTTTATTGTTTCTTTGTTAAACTTTTCATTTTGTTCATGTATTGTTTTCCAAATTCTATTTAATTTTTTAATCTGTGTATTCTTATATTTCACTGAACTTCTTCAAGAGTATTATTCCGAATTATTAGTCATTTCATAGATCTCTTTTTCTTTAACGTCTATTTTTGGAGTTTTGTTAGTTTCTTTTGAAGATGTCATGATTTCCTGACTCTTTGTAATCCTTGTGTTTTTGCATTGGTATCTGTGCATCCAAGGAGATAGTCACCTCTTCTGGCTTTTACAGGTGTCCTTTGGCAGGGATAGACTTTCACTATTTAGTCTGTGATTCTGTACAGACCAGCTGGTAATGACTCCAGGTAGGCAGAGCTTGCTTCTCGGTTCTCTGCATAGCTGGACTGCTGCTTTTGCTCTGATTTCAGGGAGGGGGAAGTATGCTGGCTGGGCTCTACGCTTTATGTGAGAACATTGGCTTAGCCCTGTAATCAGGTAGAGCTCCTGGCTGGGCACTGTGATCGCCTTCAGTCAGCCAGGCAGCAGGTGTATTCCCTGCTGTATTCCCTTAAACTCCCAAATTTGAGTTTAAGATCTGCAGTTGCACAAGTTTGCTGACTGGGCCACGATATTAGGTAGAATTGCTGCTTGGGCTGGACAGGACTAGCTGCTATGCTCAGTGCAAATACATGGTTGAGGTTTGCTTCCCTGCCTACTCAGGGCATTGGGGTAGGCTTTGAGGCTGAGCTGAGCACTATTTTAAACTTCTGGGTGTAGCAGAACTAACTCGTACACTCTGCTCAAATATACTGTGGTGGACATCATTCTCCCTAGGTGGGATCTTGGGATGGGTTTAGAGGCTGCCCTGAGCACTGTTTAAACTCCTGAGTATGGCAGAACTAGCCCAACTCCTTGCTGAACTACCCTGTGGCAGTCCTGTTCATCCCTGAGCAGAGTCTTGGGATGGATGTTGAGGCTGCACAAAATGCTGTTTAAACTCCCATTTGGGGCAGAACTAGCCCTTGATCTTCAGCGAATTGTAACATGGAGTCTCACTCCCTGGGTGGAGCCTTGGGGTAGAGTCTGAGGCTGGGTCTGAAGGTGGCTGTCTGAGGATTCCAGCCAAGTGGAACTTCCCACCATTTCTGGGAGCAACCATTTCAACTTTGCAGGTGGGCCATGCTGTTAGCTGATACCATTCATCAGGTGCCATCAATGGCAGGTACACTGAGCTACTAGCAAGATCTGTGCCCTGGTTACTGTGAGCTCTGCCTCTTTGCCTTATTTCTACCTAACCTCAGATAGTGTAGCTGTGCCATTACCCCCTGTGCTCCCTTTGAGGTGACACTGGTGTGGGCTTCCTGGGAAGTGTCTCAGAATTCTACAGAAGCTGGATGTCTGCCTCCAGTTTTCTTTGCCCACCATAGAAACATGAGCCCTGGGGAATCTTCTATGTGGCAGTAAGGCAGTTTGGGTGGGGAAGAAGTATGATGCAGGCAAAGTGAGACCATTTCTCTTACCATCTTTTGTAATTTTGATAATGTTCTGTAGTCTACACAAGTGTCCCAGGCTTGATATTAATGAGATTTGTCTTATACTAATACAGCCACTTTAGCTTTCTTTTGAGACATGTTGGCATGTACATAATTTTGCATTTTTTTACATAAAATGAGCTTCTTATAGACAGTGTAGAGTTGAGTGTTACTTTTTAAATATAATTTGACAATTTCTGCCTTTAATTGCATTGTTTGGGTCACTTACATTTAATGTAATTGTTGACAAATTGGATTTAAATCTGTCTTGCTGATTGTTTTCTTTTTGTCCCATCTTTGTTCTGTTTTCTCTTTTTTCGCTGACATCTTTTGTACTAGTTGAGTGTTTTTAATAGTTTCCTTTCATCTCCAGATTGGATTATTTCTTATGTCCAATATACTTACATATGTAGAAGGATACCCATTGTATTATATCTCTTTTTTAATGATTGCAGTAGTGTTTATAATGTATATCTGTAACTGTTCACAGTCAACTATTCAATAGTATTATGCCTTTTTGCGCATAGTGTAAAACCTTACACCAGTATAAAGTTGACCCTTGAACAACACAGGGGTTAGGGTGCTGACCCTGCCATGCAGTCAAAAATTTGTGTGTAAATTTTGACTCCCCCAAAACTTAACTGCTGGTAGCCTACTGTTGACTGGAAGCCTTAACTATAACATAAATAGTCAATTAACATATATTTTGTTTGTTACATGTATTATATACTATATTCTTACAATAAAATAAGCTAGAGAAAAGAAACCATTATTAAGAAAATCATAAGAAAGAGAAAATGTATTTACTTTTCATTGAGTGGAAGTAGATCATCATAAATATCTTCATCCTCTTTGTCTTCGCACTGAATAAGCTGAGTAGAAGGAGGGCTTGGTCTCATTCTCTCAAGGGTAGCCGCGACAAACAGAATAGGTGGAGGAGGTTGAAGGGGAGATGAGAGAGGTTACACAGTCACACTTGTATAACTTTTGTTGAAAAAATCTACATATGAGTGGAACTCCATTGTTTAAGGGTTAACTGTACTTCCATCTGTTCCTATCTTTTTTTCTATTAGTGACCTCTCTATATATTATAAACCCCCAAATACCTTGATAATATTTTACTTTTGCCCGTTGGTTATTCTTAAGGTGATTAAAAATAATGAAATGTACATTGTATATTTGATTTCATTTTTAAAATTTTCCAGTGTTATTCATTTCTTTGTGTAGATCTAGATTTTACTGTGGTCTCATAGTCCTTTAGCCCAAAGAACTTCTTTAGCAGTTCTTACAGTGCAGGTATGCTGGCAATGATTTATCTCATCTTTTATTTGAGAAGGCCTTTAATTTTGGAAAATATTTTCACTGGATATAGAATTATGGGTTGATAGTTTTTTGTTTGTTTGTTTTACTTTCAGTAATTACGGATTCTGTTTCACTGTCTTCTTTCTGGCTTGCATAGCTCTGATGAGAAATCAGCTGTCATTTTTTTTTCCTTCTCTTTGTATAATTTCTTTTTCCCTGATTTCCTTCAAGATTGTCTCCTAACCTTTGCTTTTTAGCAGCTTGATTATGGTATATATAGGAGTATGTATATTCGTGAGTATGTATTTTGTTAATTTATTTTATTTGAGGTTCTCTGAGCTTCTTGTACCTGTGAGGTGTTTTGTTTGTTTTGTTTTGTTTTAAATATGGGGAATTTTGTTTCTTCTGTTGTGTTGTTCTTCTTCTGGAACTCCATTGCATGTATTTTAGACCTTTCAATTCCATTCTACAGCTATTGCATGCTGGGTTTTTTAAAATAATTTTTGTGTTTTAGTATGCATAATTTCTATTGACTTCAAGTTCAATGATTCCTTTCTCATTTGTTTTCAGTCTCTGATAAACCTGTCAAAGAAAGTCTTCTTTGATATAGTGCTTTTATTTCTATCATTTCCATTAGACTTTCTGGTGAATTCATCATTTCTTCATGTGTGTTGTCCTCCGTTTTTCTTAGATCCTTTAATACGTCAATTACAGTTATTTAAAGCTGTTTTCTAGTAATCTCAACATAGGGATCATATCTCAGTCTGTACTGTTAGCTCTGTTATCCCTTGACAAGGGTTTGGTTTTTTCCTTGCCTGTTGTGTATTGATTTTTTTGTTTGCTTATTGTTGTTTGTTTTTTAAGAGACAGGGTCTTACTCTGTCACTCATACTGGAGTGCAGTGGCACAATCTATCATAGCTCAGTTATAGCTTGGAACTCCTCGGCTCGAGCAATCCTCCTGTCTCAGCCTCCCAAGTAGCTGGAACTACAGGTGCACACCACCATTCCCAGCTATTTTCCTTTTTTTCCTTTCCCTTTCCCTTCCCTTTCCCTTCCCCTTCCCTTTCCCTTCCCCTTCCCTTTCCCTTTCCCTTTCTCTTTTTCCATTTTTCTCTTTTTCCCTTTCCCTTTCATCTTGGGGTCTTGCTGCATTGCCCAGGCTGGTCTTGAACTCCTAACCTCCATCGATCCTCCTACTTTGCAACTTCTGGGCTCAAGGGATCCTCCTGCCTCAGCCTCCCAAGTAGTTGGGATTACAGTCATGAGCTACTGTACCCAGCTATTTTATATTTCTTATTGCATGCCAGATATTACATGTAGAAGAATAGCAGAGATTGATGTGAATAATATTTCTATCCAAAAATGGACCTACCTCTTATATGAGGCCATCAGTAGAGGCAGTTGAGTTAATACTGTCAATTATTGAGCTTGTGCTATGGTTTCAATGCCCCCACCCAAAACTCATGTTTAAATTTAGTTGCCATTGTGATGGTATTAGGAGGTAGGGCCTTTAAGAGATAGTTAATAACATTATTACAGAAGTGGCTTTGTTATAAAACCAAGCTCTCTTACATGTGCTCTTTTGACCTTCCACTTACTCACCATGGGATAACACAGCAGGAAGGCCATCATCACAGCTCTTGGACTTCCAGAACTGTGAGCCAAATAAACTACTTCTCTTTATGAATTACCATGTCTTCAGTATTCTGTTAGTAACAGCAAAAAACAAGTAAGACAGGTGGATTTGGATTTTGTTAATGCTATAGTCACCACTTCACCCAATAGCAATGGACTTCATTCAGTTTGTTTGTGCTGGGGCACTGGAGAGTTTTTAATCAGTGTTCGTGCTCTACCCTCATCTTTCACCAATCCCTGCACTACTGCATCACAGGACTCTCTCTTCATGGTCTTCCTTCTCTCTTGCTACTCATTTCTAGGCCAAGGTTATGGGTGATATATTCTCAGTTCTGCTAGACAAGCTTCAGTCTTAAGCATTCTCCATTCTGTTGGTCCCTGGGGTTAGGGCTTTCTCAGCATTTGTGTCTTAACCTCCTATGGCAACTAAATTCTGCCCTGTTTTTGTGGGCAGGATATTGGGCAAGAATGAGATTCCGGCCTCTCCCTCAGTATTAGAACTGTTTTATATATTGGTGCAAGATCCTGGGCCTTGCAGTATCTTGCACCAATTCTTCCTGCAGGGCAGAATATGTTCTTATTCCTACCCAAATGACTGAAGTCTTTTGCTTTATATGAGAGAAAGGTTCAGGGAAGTAGGCCTAGTTTTTTGTCTTTCCTACTCACCTATGCAACTAAGAGGGACTCCCTCTTTTTCTTCTGACCTGTCCCCAATCTTTTTCATGAGCCATTAATGGAGACCTGAAGCAAAGAGCTTGCAAGTGAGGACAGGCTTCCTTATGTCAGGGAACTCAAGTTTTCTAAACTGTCATGCTAGCTATACTTGACACTTAAATTTTTTAAATTTTACCTGATTCTTACACACTTGTATGGAAGCCACTTCTCTCTTGTGCTCTACCAACATGAAGTAGCATGGATGTGCAGTCTCTTCACAAAGGTGTTTATCACCCTTAAGAAATCAGCTTACTTGATTGACTTGATTGACTTGGTATTCTGATGGACTCAATAAAAGTTATGATTTTTTTTGTTAGTATTTCTAGTCAGAGAACAAAAAGTTATGACTTTGTAGATTGTTTACCTTTTTCTTTTTGTTAAGTGGTGGCAATGTTCACTTGAGATAAGCAAGCCTAAGCAGAAACAGAACTGCATGAAACTTTCAGGATGTCTGTGTCTGTGTTGTGTGTCTTCTAAGTCTAAATGTTAAATGTATTTCTTAATGTAGATCGAGGCTAAAATTTTTAAAAGCTAACTTTTTGCTATAAGGTTGGCAACTGGTTCCATTTTTTGTGGTCCAGAATGATTTTCGTGGAGGTGTTTGCCTTCCAGGTTAGCTGCTTACTTAGACTTCCTTCATTGTTCTTTTAGCTTATTGATGTGACTTTTCCTTAGGGAATACTTTATTCATAATATTTGTGGTTTATAAAAGCCTTTCCTATATCAATAAATGGATAGATTGAAAGAGTAGTATGATTTCTTAAACATCTGTTCTGAACAACTTATAATTTAAGAAATTACTGCAGTAATTATTGTCCATGATCCCCAAAGGAATTGATTCCTCCCAGAAAATTCTTCTCCTCCTAAGAAGGAATTGATTTAGGTAATTTGACCGAATATACTTAATTTTTCTAATACTTTCCACACCATTTACATTTTTATTTAGAGTTTTGGAGGCTGGAAAGGCAAATGTTATTTTACCAAAAAGTTCACCAAGTGGAATAACTCATGTGATTGCCAGTAATGCAAGAATCAAGGCTGAGAAAGAAAAAGATAACTTTACGGCTCCATTTTATCCAATTCAGTATCTAGGGGACTTTCTTTTAGAGGTAAGTAAAATAAACATTTTAAAATGTTTGTTATATAAAATTCCAGTGTACTAAAGTATATTAAAATTATGTTCTAGATTTTTAAAATACATGATTAGAGGTAATTTAAGTGACACACTTACAGTGTTGAAAAATCCTTGTTAAGCTTAAAATTTGTCTTATTTTAAGTCTGTACTTTTTGTTTTTGGTGATTCTGTGATATAGACTCTGAAATAATTTTAAGCATTTGAATATCGGTATAAATAAGATACAGTAGAGTACATAGCATTATATTGTACCACATGAAAATTTTTGGATTATATTCCCTTTGTTAAAGAGAGCTATTTCTAAGGGCTTAGAAATACTTTTCTGTCCTATTCCCCTACCTCCCTCTCCTAACTTGATACAAATACCACTCGTTGGGTTGTTTGTATGGGAATCAAACCCTAGAAGAAACCCTCTAGAAGATAGGCAAAAAATTTGTAAGAAAAGCACTCAAGGTAGAAGAGAAAGCTCAGTATATCCAAAAACAACCTTGAGCTAGGAAAAATCATCTCCTTCAGTGTTTCCCATCTCAATAGATACCGTCATGTTTTATCTAATACTTTATGTCAGAGACTGGAGAATCTCGAAGTCTTCTTTCCCTTGTTCCTCATATCTTTGCAACTACCAAGTCCTATTGATTTTATCTCAAATATTTCTTGAATCAAACAGCTTTTCTCCTTCTGTGCTAACATCATACTGAGTTTATTGTTTTTCCTCTGTTTTTCCTGGAATAGACTCCTAATTACTCATCCTGTTACTGTACCCTTTTACTCTTAATTTCACAGTGACTCTTACCTTTTCCTTCTCTAGTATATTCTTGTTCATCCAGAAAGAATAATCAAAATGCTCTTTCTAAAACAATTCTGATCCTATCACTCTCCTGCTTAAAACATTTCAGTGGTTTCCCATTGTCCTTAGGATAAAGTCCTCAATTTCTAATATGGCTTACAAATTCCCACAGGATTCCTGTCACTGCTATCTTTTCAGCTGTATTCTGCTTCCCTTTCTATGCCCACTAAGCTATTAATATATCAAAACTGCCTTCTTCACCTTTCTTAACTAAGATGCTTCCTACCTCAGTGTCTTCTCAAAAGATACTTTCTCAGCCTTAAAAGGTCTTCCCCACTGCTCCTTCCTTCCCTGTGCCTTCCTGCCTTCTGCTCTTATTCAGATTCCTATTGCAATAAATAAATGTTGCTCTTTGAGGAAGCCTCCCTGACCCTCTTATTAAGCTAGGTTCATGTATAATGTGTGCTTATAGAATTATTTTTGCTTCACAGTACTCACTACAATTACAGTTAAATAATTGGCTGATTTTTTCAATTAATATCTATTTTCCCATCTAAAACAAATGCTCCTTGTCATCAGAGGTCACGTCTATCATTTTCATAGTTACATCCCAGTCACTTCGCATAGGCCTGCACATGGGTTCTCATTTAATATTTGTTAGATTAATAGATTATTTATGAAAGACCTTTGAGTCTTCCAAAAATAAATGCAATATATCGTTGTATAATTACCTTTCTGTAGTGAGTAGCAGCAGTGTAGATTGGAAATTTGACCTAGTACAAGGAATGGATCTGCTTGGAATGTGGATAATCTCATTGTCCTTGACAATGATTAGTGTAGGAAGGAGCAGGTATACCAATTCTTTTTTTTTTTTTTACTTTTTTTTTCTTTTGAGACAGTCTTGCTCTGTTGCCTGGGCTAGAGTGCCATGACATCAGCCTATCTCACAGCAAACTCAGACTCCTGGCCTCAAGTCATCCTTCTGCCTCAGCCTCCCAAGTAGCTGGGACTACAGGCATGCACCACCATACCTGGCTAACTTTTTAAATGTATTTTTAGTTGGTCAATTAATTATTTTTAGTAGAGACAGGGTCTCGCTCTTGCTCAGGCTGATTTCGAACTCCTGACCTTGAGCGACCCACCCCCCTCGGCCTCCCAGAGTGCTAGGATTACACACATGAGCCACCATGCCTGGCCCATGTATACCAATTCTGATGAATGGGACATGAAGAGAGGTATGTAAGAGCTTCTAAGAAGTTTCTTCCTCACTCTGAGAAGAGAGCCACTGGTGGGATGCCTCCTGCTAGATGTCAACATGCAAGAATGTAACCTGAATTACTACTGAAAGACATTATTTGACCATCAGGAGAACTAGCCATAGGATGAAACCAGCCCTGTAGCTTGCAGAGTGTAGAGATAGAATCTGCACCCTTTAGTTGCTAGATTAACCAACCCTGAAACTTGTCCTAGCATTGGACCGCATTGCTATTCTGTGAGGTAACATATTTCCATAATATTTAAATTAGTTTGAGTTGGTTTTCTGTTGTTTGCAGCCAAAAGCATCCTCTCTGATAGGCCTCTCTGAATAGTTTAAATTTAGTATTAAGTGTCAACAGAATGAAAGTCATTCTTAACTAGATTAGTAAAGGTGTGAGAATTTTCCTTTTTCTATGAAAAGAAATGGTCAAAGTGCAATATATATGCAATTATAAAGTTGAAAACCATAAAAGGTACATAATGTTGAAATTACACTTGGTTGATTGCCTAAATCATTTTTACATATATACAGAAAGAAATTCAAAATGATGAAGATTCCCAAACCAATTCTGTTTGGACCAAACAGAACAATCAAGAAAAAAACAAAGATTTCAGGAAAGATATGGGATTTCTTGAAATGAAAGGTGCCTTAAGAGAGACCACATGTAAAACAAAGGTAAAATTTATAGGCTGAAAAACATAAATTTCTGGTATTTCTTACAGAATTGTTTGAGAGACAAAATATAGTGGAAATAACATAGATATTGGTATTTGAAAGCTGGTGTTTGAACCATGTGTTTATAGTCTGTGTATGACTTGACCATATTAGGACATTGCTCTATGTCTCTGTTTTGGGACTCTTATTGAAATAATGCATATATGCATATAGAAACAGTGTTATATACATAGTATATTCTCAACACATGGTAATTACTTAAAATTTATATATATGTTTAATGTAATATATGTCTTAGAGCATTTTTTTTACCTGTTAGCACTATGTATATTCATAATTCGTCTTCTAAACTCAGGTAATTACATGCATTTAGAACAAAATTCAAAAAATACACAAGTGAAGTCTATTTTGATTAACATGGAAAACAAAACAACAGGAAGGACTTTGAACTTGGAACAATGAAAAGTATCTCAAGAAAGCATAAATGTTGCTCTTTAAGTACAATTTTTCAAACTGCAGCAGCAACCAAAAAGGCATTATTAGTTCTACTCTAAAAGAGCTAATGTTCAATTATGTTTAATTTCATATCATGTTTTATAAAACAGTCTAATTTATCAAAATATCATTAACTTAGTAATTATTAGTCTAAACCAAAATATTTTTATGTGTAACTGGGAAGAAATTCAAAATAAGTTGTTTCTACTGTATCTGTCAAATATTTTTGAAAGATAATTCTAGGAACAATTTGGAACTAAAATTAACTAGTTCCTTAAGAAATCGTTTATGGCAAGTTTAGCTCAAACTTTCTAAGGTTGAAATATTTTTATAATTTTTCCTAGCTTTTCCAAAGTGTAATTGATATTTATGTGACTTATAAGACTACTTTCTCTAATTAATTGCATGAACATTTTTTGATTTGTTTTTTGTGTTTTTTTATTATTTTATTTCTTTTTTTTTTTTTTTTTTTTTGTTGAGACAGAGTCTTGCTCTGTTGCCTGGGTTAGAGTGCTGTGGCATCAGCCTAGCTCCTCACAGCAACCTCAAACTTGTGGGCTCAAGTGATCCTCCTGCTTGATCGATCAGTCTCTCAAGTAGCTGGGACTACAGGTGTGCACCACCATGCCTTGCTAATTTTGTTTTTTTTTTTTAGTAGAGACAGGTCTTGCTCTTGCTAAGGCTGGTCTTGAACTCCTGACTTCAAGTGATCCTCCCGCCTCAGCCTCCCAGAGTGCTAGGATTACAGGTGTGAGCTTCCATGCCTGGCCCATGAGCATATTTTAATAAGAGTCTTTTTGAGTTGATGTGCCTGTTGAAATATGCATTATAAACCATGATATAAAGTATTTTTACATAAAGAAAGGAATGTAAAATAATGATGGAGTTAAATAAATTTGGGCTAAGTGTGATGGCTCACGCCTGTAATTTCAGCACTTTGGGAGGCCGAGGCAGGGTAGGATCACTTGAGACCAGGAGTTCAAGACCAACCTGCACAACATAGCAAGATCTGTCTCTAAAAAAAATTAGCCAGGCATAGTGGTATGTACCTGTAGTCCCAGCTACTCAGGCTGAGGCAGGAAGATCCCTTGAACCCACGAGTTCGACGCTGTAGTAAGCTGTGATTAAGCCATTGCACTCTAGCCTGGGTGACAGAGCAAGATCCTGTCTCAAAAAATAATAATAATAAATAAATAAATAACAGATTTGGTTTTGAATAAACATGGGAAAAGTAATAGAGACTGTAAAAGGTACGGAAATTATTAAAATATATCTGCAGTCATGTGCATCATAATGATGTTTCGGTCAAAGACGGACCGCTTATATGCCAGTGGTCTCATAAGATTATAATGCTGCATTTTTACTGTAGCTTTTTTATGTTTAGCTATGTTTAGATACACAAATTCTCAGCGTTGTGTTGTAGTTGCCTACAGTATTCAGTGCAGTGACATGCTGTACAGGTTTGTAGCCTAGGAGCAATAAGCTATACATCAGATAGTCTAGGTGTGTAGTAAGCTACACCATTTAGGCTTGTGTCACTACACTCTATGATGTTTGCATGATGATGAAATCACCTAGTGATGCGTTTCTCAGAACATATCTCCATTGCTAAGTGGCACATGACTTACATATAACCTCTTGAGTTTCTTTCAGAGGGAATTTGGTTTCTTTTAGAACTCAAGAGCCTATATATAAAATTGAAGTTGAAATTTCTTTCTTTAAATCAATGTCTTAGTTTAATAAATAAAAAATATGGTTCGTAATACTACTTTGAATTAAACAAACGTAAGCTAGGCAAACTAAATAGTGTGTATGTTAGCATACTATCAAACTTTGTGAACTAAGACATTTATTTTCTGCTGTTTTATCTTGATACAACTAAGAGATAAGAGATAAGGTAATTCACAGGGCTCTTTACTATATTTAATATTGTATGTATATTTTACAAAACCTATGTTCCTGGGTGAGCTTTTCTTTTGTGATTTGCATTGGTTGTGTTGAGACTATATTTAATCCACAGTCTAACTAAATTATTTTTAAAAACATGCAGAAAGAAATGCAAAATTATGATGAAGATGTTAATGTTAGTTCTGTTTTGACTGAACACCACAAAAAAGAAAAATCTGAAGGCTCCAGAAAAGATATGAAATTTGTTAAAATGAGAACTACCTTAAGAAGGCATGTATATGGAAATCAGGTAAAACTTTCCAAATTAAAAATAATTTCTTTATGTTTTATAGCTTTTTTCTAAATTTTCTAAATATGTCATTTATGACATTTTTTCCAAAGTACATGCACAAAGTGTTTATAAAACATTTGTATAGAGTTTTAAAAAGAATATAAAAATGAGTGCTTATGTACTCACCAGATAAAGATATAGAGCCTTACCAATTTTAAGGCCCTGCTTTGTCGTTTCCTAACTGCATCCCTTTTTCTCCCTCTAATTCAGAAGTTACCTTATCTTAGAATTTATATTAACTATTTTCTTGCTTTTCATTATAACTTTAGTAGTTATGTGTGTATCTCTATATATTGTTTAGTTTTGTCTGTTAATGAATACTTTGTAGTTCATGTTATTTATAGACTATTTTTGCTGGTGTATATATGTTTCATTGTTTGTGCCAAAATTATATCTTTTATCCGTTGTACTATTGATAAGCATTTGGGTTCTTTTTTGTTGGTTTGTGTGTTTGATTAATTGGTTGGTTTTTGCAATTCTGCTATGAATGGTATGAACATTATCTTGTGTAACTCTTGGTACGTATGTTCAGAAATTTCTGTGGCTTAGGATATATTGTAGGACTGGAGTTGCTGGGTCATGAGGACTGTGCATGCATGTTCAACTGTACTAAGTAATGCCCACCTGTTTTTCAAAATGTTTTACTAATGTACACCCACTCCAACAGTAGATGAGATTTCCTGTTGTGACTCTTATTTTTTAATGTGATGTACTTGTATATAAGTCATTCTTCTTGAGTTTATTTGGATTTTGTAGCATATATCATTCATGTTGAGATTTGTTTAATTCTGGTCTAACTACACGTAGAAGGAAATTAAGAAAAAAAATGAAGATATTCAAAGGAGGTATACTTTGAGGAAAAAACACAAAAAAGAAAAAGAAAGCATTTGCAAGAAAGATGTCGAACATGACAAAATTAAAAGTACCTTAAGAAAGCACATGTATTATAAAGATCAGGTAAAACTTTTTGTCGTCTAAGCTATAGTTTTAATTGTTTTTGTCTGTTTTCTAATATAATGTAGACATACAAACTGATTCTTATGATTACTTGCTGTGTTAAATATGATCTTCGTGTCTTACGAAAAACCTCTTGAGTTGATCTGGTGTGATATTCATAGTTCATGTTATAATTAGCTTTGGGTCACAGTGAAAGTATTTTTACATGAATACACAGAGAAATTTGAGTTAATAATCAAGATATTTGAATGAATTTTGTTTTGCCTGAATGTAACAAATAAGAAAAAGAAACAAAGGTTCTGAAAAAGAGACTATATTTCTTCAAATGAAAAATCCTTAAAACTACGTATGTGTGTAGTTTGGATAATATATTCTAATGTGAATTTTATTTTCTGTCTTACTCTTCCTTAGTATAATTTAGACCATTTTTTATAAAATAGCTTGTCTCTTAAATGGGATTCTTCTTGGATAAATATTTCCTAGAGTATAACTTCATTTTACAATCTAAACCACAGTATGTTTATATAAATATAGTCAGAAGGACCTTCAGAAAAATGAGGAAAGTAAATAAGTAATGAATGTAGTTTTATGTGATCATAGCAACAACCAAAGGGAAGAGGTTCCAGGAAAGATTTGGAACAAGTAAAAATGAAAAGTACCTTAAGAAAGTACATATATAAATATCAGTGAAAACTTTACAAACTGAAATGTTTGCTTTTTAAACTTTTTATTTCATTATATAATCTTGATATATGATTGTGAGGACGGATCTCACAATCCGTCAGTGTGGTTAACACTGTTTGGATGTGTTCTTCTTGTATTATATTGTCCTTTGTGATATCATCTGTGTTGACACTATCTTTCATACATTTTCTGAAATTTTTTTACTTTGATGTATGCAGAAAGAAATGAAGAACTCTGTTTTTGCTGATTATGCCAAAGAATCAAAAACCAAGGATATCAGGACAGATGTGGATACTATTGAAATAAAAAATGCCTTAAGGAAGCATATATATAGAGCTCAGGTAAAACTTGGCACACTGAAAATTTTATATGATTTCCTTCTCTAGTGTAACTTGATTTTATATATATACACATATATCATATATACATATACATATGATTCATTAGTGTGTTTAATATGTCTTCAAATAATTTTCTTAGTTTATTAGTCTATTATGTAGTAACGTATTTGGACATTTGTTAAATATGCTGAAGTCTGTGCCATTTGTACTTCAACAATGTGACAGATATAATTATGTGTTAATGTCTGCTGTAACTTTTTGCGGGACGTTTGCTAGCCTGATATTGAAGAATGAGGCTGGAAGATATTTTTCTGTTGTCCTGGTTCAACCTCAGTCTTAGGCAGACCTTGTGTTAGGGATAAAGGTATTGGTTGTTTTTGGGTTTTTTTCCTGTTTCCTTGCCCCATCTGTTTTTTTTCACCTACTCCCTGGGGATAACAGGGTTTGCTGCCTTTCCCAGAACACCATTGTTCACCTCCTTTAGGCCTGCCCTTGAGGTAGGCTTTCTTTAGCATGAGCACCTAGTGAGGTTTGAGGGGAAATCGTGCCACAGGGTGCAAACTCCACTTGTGTCTTTGATTCTCAAGGGTTCCGTGCTCTCATGCAAGCCTGCACGTGACCTTTAGCAAGTGGCTAAAGATTTTACCTGAAATTTTCTTACCCTCTTTCTTGGAGGCCTTCTTTTCCTCCCACATTGTGCCTCAGATATACCACTGCTCATATTCCAAGTCCTTGGAGGATCTGTCTTTCTATGTATTTTAGTCTAGTTGATCGTACTATGACATTTGCTCTCTTGTGAGTTAAAGAAAAATTATGGTTTGATAGACAACCTAGCTTTTTCTTTGTTGTTAAAGTGAGGAGCACTTCTCTTTCCAGCTTTCCACATCCAAAGTGGAAGCCAAAGATTTATCATTGTTTTAATTTGTATTTCTTCTGTTAGTAGCGAGTTTGACCATATTCTTTCCCTTCACTTGCCATTTGTGTATTTCTTCCTCTACCAATTCCCTATTCATATTCTTTTCCTGTTTTTCCATTGGATTGCTTAGCTTATATCTTTGTTTTTAGAACTCTTTATATGATCAGGATATTATCTCTTTGTTTTAATATAAAGGCTGTTATTACGGCTTGGTGCAGTGGCTCATGCCTGTAATCTTAGCACTCTGAGAGGCTGAGACAGGAGGATTGCTTGAAGCCAGGAGTTTGCAACTAGCCTGAGCAAGAGCGAAACTTGTCTCTACAAAAAATAGAAAAATTAGCCAGGCATGGTGGTGTGCGTCTGTGTAGTCCCAGCTACATGGGAGGCTGAGGCAGGAGGATCATGTGAGCCCAGGAGTTTGAAGTTGCCTTGAGCTATGATGATGCCACTGCACTCTAGCCCAAGTGACAGAGCAAGACCCTGTCTCCAAAAAAAAAGAGAAAAAAGTTATTAGAATGTTTCCTTTAATGATAGCAAGAAATCGAAATCAGTAAGTTTCAAAAAATGTCTAAATTCACTGGGTTTGCATACATGATGGAATACTAGCAGTTATTTGAGTACACTATTTTAAAATGATACTTAATAAAATGGACAAATGCTTATAATGCAATGGAAGGAAGACAAGGTTAGATACATATATAGGATTAAAGTGTGGAAAGAAATATAAAATGTCATCAATAATTGTTCCTGGAAGGTAAGGTTATAGGGGACTTTTATTTACTAACCTTTCTAGCATCTTCTTAATTTTCTATCAAAAGGAAGATATTTTTGCTTATTTTTTTAATTAAAAAAATTTTTATTGATACATTCATACAAATGTATAATGATCAAATCAGGTTATTTAGGATATTCATCACCTCAAACATTTATCATTTCTCTGTATTGGGAACATTTCAATCTTCTCTTCTAGCTATTTTGAAATATATAATAAATTATCGTTAACTGTAGTTACCCCAATGTGTTACTCTGACATTGGAACTCATTTCTTCTAACTGAATGTTTATTAACCAACCTCTCTTTATCACCTACCACCCCATCACCCTTCTCAGCCTCTGGCGTCTATCATTCTGCTCTCTACCTCCACAAGATAAACATTTTTAGCTCCTACATATGAGTGAAAACATACAGTATTTATCTTTTTCTGCCTGGCTAATTTCACTTAACATAATGACCTCCAGTTCCATCTATGTTGCTGTGAATGACAAAATTTCACTCTTTTTTATGGCTGAATAGTATTCTATTGTATATATACACCACAGTTTATTTATCCATTGATCCATTGTGGGACACTTAGGTTGATTCCATATCTTGCCTATTGTGAATAGTGCTGCAATACACATGGGGGTTCAGATATCCCTTTGATATACTGATTGTTTTTTTCCTTTCAGCAAATGCCCAGTAATGGGATTGATGGTATAGTAATTCTATTTTTAGTGTTTTGAGAAACCTTCGTACTGTTTTTCATAATGGCCTTACTGGTTTACATTCCAAACAGCATATAAGAGTTCCCTTTTCTAAATTAGCCAGGCATGGTGGCGCATGGCTGTAGTCCCAGCTACTCGGGAGGCTGAAGTAGAAGGATCGCTTGAGCCCAGGAGTGTGAGGTTGCTGTGAGCTAGGCTAACGCCACGGCACTCTAGCCAGGGCAACAGAGTGAGACTCTGTCTCAAAAAAAAAAAAAAAAAAAAGACTTCCCTTTTCTCTGCATCCTTACCAGCATTTGTTATTTTGGCTTTTTGATAATAGCCATCTTAACTGGGTTGAGATGATATTGCATTGTGGTTTTGATTTGCATTTCCCTGGTGGTTATTGGTGTTGAGCACTTTTTCATATGCACATTGGCCATTTGCATGTCATCTTTTGTGAAATGTCTATTGAGATCTTTTGCTCACTTTTTCAATGGAATGGTTCGTTTGCTGTTGAGTTCTGTATGTATTTGGATATTACTCTCTTGTTGGATGAATAGAATGTGTTTTCTTTCATTCTACAGGTTGTCTCTTCACTCTGTTGATTATTTCCTTTGCTGTACAGGTTTTGTAGTTAATCTAGGACTATTCGTCTGTTTTTGTTTCCTGTGGTTTTGAAGTCTTGGCCATAAAATCTTTGCCTAGACCAGTGTCCTGAAGTGTTTCCCCAGTGTTTTCTTCTAGTAGTCTTACAGTTTCTGGTCTTATGTTTCACTGGTTAATTCATTTTGAGTTGATTTTTGTATCAAGTGAGAGATAGGAGTCCAGTTTGATTCTTCTGCATGTGGCTATCCAGTTTTTCCAGCATTATTTATTGAAGAGGGTGTCTTTTCCCTAATATATGTTCTTGGCACCTTTATTGAAAATCAGTTGGCTGTAAATATGTGGATTTACTTCTGGCTTCTCTAATCTATTCCGCTGGTCTATGTGTCTTTTTTTATGCCAGTACCATACAGTTTTTGTTGCTGTATTTTTTGTATATTTTGAGGTCAATAGTGTGATATCTCCAGCTTTGTTCTTTTTTTCCTTAAGATTGCTTTGGCTGTCAGGGGTCTTTTGTGTTTCCATACGAATTTTAGGATTGGTTTTTTTTTGTTGTTGTTTCTGTAAAGAATGTCATTTGTATTTTGCTAGGGATTGCATTGAATATGTGGATTGCTTTGGGTAATATGGTCATTTTAACAATATTCTTCCAAACCATGAGCATGAGATGTCTTTCCATTTGTTTGTGTTTTCTTTTCTTTCTTTTATCAGTGTTTTGTAGTTTCCTTGTAGAGATCTTTCACTTCCTTGGTTAAATTTATACCTTGGTTGTTTTTTGTTTTTTTTTAAATGAAGCTATTGTGAATGGCTTCTTTTATCAGTGTTTTGTAGTTTCCTTGTAGAGATCTTTCACTTCCTTGGTTAAATTTATACCTTGGTTGTTTTTTGTTTTTTTTTTAATAAAGCTATTGTGAATGGGATTGCTTTCTTGATTTATTTACAGTTAGTTGGTGATTGGTGTACACAAACCCTACTGATTTTTGTATGTTGATTTTTGTATCCTGCAACTTTACTGAATTTGTTTATCAGTTCTAAGAGTTTTTTTTATTGAATCTTTAGGTTTTTCTAGATATATGATCACGTTATCTGCAAAGGGCAGTTTGCCTTCCTCTTTTCTTTTCCGGTTTGGATGCCCTTTATATTTTTCTCTTGCCTGAGTGCTCTTTCTGGGATAACTTCCAGTACTATGTTAAATAAAACTGGTAAAACTGGCATCCTTGGCATGTTCTAGTTCTTAGAGGAAAGTGTCAGGTTTTCCCCATTGCATATGATATTAGCTCTGGGTTTGTTGTATGTGGTGTTTATAATGTTGAGGTATATTCCTTCTATGCCTAATTTGTTGAGAGTTGTTATCATGAAGGGATGTGGAATTTCATTAAATACTTTTTCTGAGTCTATTGAGATAATCATGTGGCTGTTGTCCTTTATTCTGTTGATGTGATGTATTACACTTATTGATTTGCATATAATGAACCACCCTTGGATCTTTGGGATAAATCCCACTTGATTACAATGTGTTATCTTTTTGATGTGTTGTTAGATTCAGTTTGCTGTATTTTGTTGAGGATTTTCGTACCTATGTTCATCAGGAATACTGGCCTGTAGTTTTTGGTTTTTTGTTGGGTCCTTGTTGGATTTTGCTATCAGGGTGACACTCGCCTCATTGAATAAGTTAGAAAGAATTCTCTGAAGTTTTTTGGAATAATTTGACAAGAATTAGTGTTACTTAGTTTTTCTTTATAAGTTTGTTTGAATTCTGCAGTAAAGCCATCCAGTCGTAGGCTTTTTTGTTGTTTTGGGGAGACTTTTTATTATTGATTTAATCTGATTACTAATTATTGATCTGTGCAGGTTTTCTATTTCTTTCTAGTTCAATCTTGGTAGGTTGTATGTATCCAAGAAATATTCTGTTTCCTCTAGGTTTACCAATTGGTTAGCATACAGTTGATGATAATAATCTCTAATGATGCTTTGTATTTCTGTGATATCAGTTGTAATGTTTCCTTTTTCATTTTTGATTTCTTTACTTGGGTCTTTTTTGTCTTGGTTAGTGTGACTAGTGGTTTATTGATTTTATTTTTTTCACAAGACCAACTTTTTATTTTGTTGGTCTTTTATATTGGTCTCTATTTTTTTTTTTTTTTGCAAAGGTTCCCTTCCTGCCTTCTTTTTTTTTTTTTTTTTTTTTTTTTTTTTTTTATTGGGGGAAAACTACAAAGCATTTATAGTACAATGTTTACAGTCACAATTTGTAATGAGCTGATTTCCCAAAATATATTACCACTCAAGTTGACTTATCTTGTTACATTCAAAAACCTACTCTGTCAAAGTAGTCCAGAGAGTACATACATAGTGCTCCAACTGTATCTAC